>JAMKQA010247412.1:0-56446 GCA_024699735.1 Posidonia australis
ACACAAAATGAGGCAGAAGTACAGACTGATAGATCTTCATACAATGGGATGAATAGTTAATTTGAGGCAAAGTATGAAAGAATTGAAATTGAATTATTTTTTTTGGAGGATGACTATGTAGCATAACATGCATTTCTTACCTATTTTCCACTTTGAGTTTCAAAACAACCAAAGCAAATAATTGGATTTTGTTATTTGAATAATGAGTAGATCACATGTTCGAACTTAAGATTCAGTGCATTACTACACCTCGGATGTGGTTGTGTATGATAATCCTACTTGTTGCAATATTATCCTGATAAAAGCAATCTATCTTCAGAACTTGCATTTCATAGAGTAAACAATAGAAATCTAATCAGGATACCTCCTAAATTACCAACCTGAATAATTTTTTAACTCATAAATCATAATAATAGGACAAATGTGGTGTTTGTCAGCAGTCCCTGTTTAACTGCATTTCGTAAACTAATCATAACAACTGATCGGAACTGGGAACATGCTACCAAGCTGGAGAACAACTTTTGATTGACCTGCCAGTATGACATTCTTTGGCTACAGAATCAACTACCTGCCATAGAAAAGGAAAGAGTAAACATTGGCTCTTTTCGGTAAATCAGGAAACTAAGTATTATATTGCAACTCTTTAGAAACTCTAGATAATGGTAGAGAAATCACTAGACCATGTAGCTAGCATATGAAAACTCTTAAGGAGTTATCTTTTGCATTGTAATTAACAAAAAGAGCAGCAGCTCCACCACCCTGGCAAGCTTGGCCAGACAACTACCAACTTGGTAAAGTTAAGTTCAACGAATCAAAAGGAGATAAACCGCAAAAAAGAAGGAACTATGAATCATCATCACACTTACATTTAAGATATTCCTGTTGGTATCCACCTCATCAAATACAACCTCAACCTCGTCTATCGTCATTCAAATCAACCTTCAGGCATGCAAGTTATTGTAAAACTATAAATTCATCAAACACCGACATATATATGACAAGAGGTTGAACGCATATGTATTCAAGCACCCCCTTTTAAGCCTTGCAAGTAAAAACTACACGAAAGGAAACAAATCCCTACAGTAAAAAAAAAAAAAAAAATGAAAGAAAAGAAAAGGATCCCTATCAATCCAAATCCGCAACAGAACAGAAGAGCTTTACCGTTTTCACACCAAACTTTCTAGCAAGAACCACAAAAAGCCTAAACATGTCGAAGAGACCTCTCTCTTTGTCACTCACAGCTCCACGAAGCAAACGGAGAGGTGCGCATGTCTGCTACGGATGGAAGCCGTCCATCACCTTCTTATGTTGGCGAGACTGGAGTGGAGCGGAGACGCGTCTCCGACTGCTACGCACCTGGAACCAACAACGACTTCCATCGATTCGGGGAGATCGAGGGGAAGTGGCGGGGGATGATGGCAGTGGAGAGGGCGCAAGAGTCATGTCTTGAATCTTGATCTTCCCCTATCCTTGACGGATACCGTTTATGATTAACCCGTTTAGCATCCAATCCGGATAACAGGTATGCAATAAAACTTGTTGCGTTCTCAATCTTCCTGCAATGGAAGCTTGAAGTTGGCCTTTTTTTCTTTGGTTTCTTACAATGCAATTAGGCTGTGTTTCTTTCATATTCTGGTACCTAGAATTTGAATGCCTTCACAAACATAACAAATAATTAATTATTTATATACCTTCCTAAATAATTAATCTTAACTACAATATCCTTTTAGTTGACTGACATTGGAAATTGTTTCGTTTTCTATCATTTAAAATGTCATCTTGCCATTGTCACTTGTGTATCCTCCAAAAAAACAAATTTCGATGCTTCTTTTCAGAAGATTATGTCTTCACCAGATATGAGGCAGAGAACTCCTAGGTTGCCGCCAAAAGAGGAGGAAGGAAGGAAATATTAGAGAAGGTTAAATTGAAACTAAATAGGTAAGGATATTTTTGTGTTTCATGTGTTAGGTTAAAAGTTAATCCTGAAAAGGTGATTTGGTTATAATGAGAGATTAACGGAAGGGTATGTGAGCATGACATTATTTTTTTTTTTAGGGTATATAAATAATTAACTATTTTAAGAAAGTCATAAACCAGTTGATTAGACGTCAGATTCTCTGGAAAAATCATAAACCCAAATCTGAACAAAAAAAAAAAAAAAACCTTGTATATACATATACTTAAAAAGTGAATGTGCTTCTTGCAAAAGAGCAGCGAATGGTGGTTATCTTTGGAGGGTGAAACTTTTCTTAAAACATTGGATGATTTTTGACCCATCCAAAGCGCACTTCATTTTGTTCACACTTTTATGCATGTCGTAATAACTATGGAGTGAAGAGCGTGTAAAAAGGTGATTAAATTTTTTGACTTTGATTTTATAATTGGAAAAGGGGCCATAAAATTACTCATGAATCCACGGTTTTGCAATAACCTTGGCTTCAGTATATTAACTCATGGTTAACGGTGAAGCTATGATTTTTTATTATTGTTGGGGATAATTTAGCTAAGTTTATGGATGAGAACATAGCTGATACAAATTATTTCAGTGATAAAAAGTTGTAACACTTAAAGGCAGCACAATGTATCTTTATCCGTCTGTAGACATCTTAATTTTGCAGTCACTTGACACCAACTCCTCCAGAAGATGTTCTGGTTGCGACTACCTTTACCTAAACCCTAACTCCACCAAAATCCTAAATCCACAACCCATTTAAGCCCACACAAACCCATTCTGAACTAATCAAGATTAAAACCAAGCAAAACTCATTTAAAACACTTAAAATCCAATTTAATCAAGTAAAAACCCTAATTAAAACCAAAATCAAATAAATCCACTTAAATCTACTTAAAATCCAAGTTAATCAAATGAAAACCCTAATTAAAGTCAAAATCAAATAAAATCCATTTAAATTCCAAGTTAATCAAGTGAAAACCTTAATTAAAGTCAAAATCAAATAAAATCCACTTAAAATCTAAGTTAATCAAGTGAAAATCCTAATTAAAGTCAAAATCAAATAAAATCCATTTAAAATCCAAGTTAATCAAGTGAAAACCCTAATTAAAGTCAAAATCAAATAAAATCCATTTAAACTACTTTAATCCATTCAAATTCAAGGAAAAAACCTAAATTAAACTCAAAACCCTAAAAACCCTAATTCAAAATCACTTAAGTAAACTCAAAGTCCTAATTTAAAATCACTTAATTAAACTAAAATTAAAATCCAAATAAACCCTAATCTAAAATCTGTTAATTAAAACTTAAAAATCAGAAAATCAATTAAAAATCACGAAACCAAATTTAATCAAAACCTAAATCTAACACCCAAAACCCCTTTAAAAAAAACCCTAAAACAAAAACAAAGGAAAAACCCAAAAAACAGAAGCCCAAACCACAGGCCAAATGTAATCCAATAAGCACCCATTCCCCTTCATCCAAAAACTTTAGGAAATTAAAAAAAAATCTCTGACGATGATCCACGACACCCATACTCTCCATCTCCCCTTCCCCACGTCACGAAGTCCGCCAGCCAGCCAACGACGATCCACGATTGACACAAACCAGTAACCCCCGACTTCTACCAGTGCTAAAAACCCATAAAGCAACTACCAAACGAGGAGAGAAAATGAGAGGAGAATGGAGGAACTGAACGGAGAGAGAGCACTGGAAACAGAGAGAACTGGAGAGACCCCCATTCGAGTCCCCGAAAGCCTGGCCATCTTCCCCGCATCCAAACCACCTCCTCCAATTAGAAGCCTCACCCACCGTCACCAGAGTATTAGCCTAGAGCATCGCCGTCGAGTCTCGCCGGAAGACAACCCGACCGTTCCCAAGTATTTCCTTCCCTTTTAGCTTTGATTTAGCATCCCTCTAGGTCCATAGAATCCTCCCCTAGCCTTTCGGTTGCGTTTCGCCAAGGACAACCCCTCCTGCGCGCTGTCGCCTCCTCCTTCGTTGGTGGGTTCACCACCACCGGCAAGGCCAGAGGCCTCCTAGTTCGGGGGAGGCCCCATGGGCCTCTCCTCCTTCTTCTTCCTCCTCCTCCCCGAGTTCCCAACGCTCAGGAGGGATTCTTCAGGCCTTCTATGCCTGAGAGTGCTGCCGTCGCTCCGTCGACCGTCGACCCACCACCGTTAGTCGCTGTCGAGTCCCCCTGCAGACTCAGAACACCCCCCCGCCGCTCGTGACCGCGCCAGGAAGCTCCGCCGCCTTGCCATGAACGCCCCCACGCAGACCCATCGTCGCTTCAGTCTCTAAAGCTCCGCCCTCGCCGCTACAACTCCCGCCGCCTACGCCAAAGGTGGGAGGAGCACCTCAGACCTCCCCAGATCCTGCCGTCAACACCAAGAGTCTCCGCGCGCTTCTCCAATGCTCCTCCGACCCGCGCCTCAGCCTTCCCCTCTCTGGAGCGCCGCCAGCCACTCCGTCGTCATCTTCTCTAGCGTCGACAACCGCTTGCCAGAGTCAAAGGTGGGGGAGACATCTCAGGCCTCCCTAGTCCTACCCACCGCCCTCGGAAGCTCCGTCATGCCTTCCTCCAGCTTCCTGAGTTGTCGTCGGAGCCCTCCAGTCGCTATGCCACCGTCGAAGGCCCGTCGGAGTCCTCGTCGGAGATCGAACGTAGGTGAACTTCGAAGAGGAGTTCTTTAGACTAGGTCCCGTAGTTTTAGGTTTTTTTACTTTTAGGTCCTTGAATCCTTACATTTAGGTCCTGTGTTTTTGTATTTAAACCCCTAGAGATTTAAATAAGTTTTATTCATTTATTATTCCTGTAAATATTACATGATTTGTCCTATTTAATTTTAATTTCATTTTTAGTCCCATAAATGTTTGTTTCTTCACATTTAGATGCCTGCATTCATGTTTTCTTTGCAATTAAGTCCTAAAGTTTTGCATTTTTCCCCTAGAATTCTTTAAAATAAGTTTTCTTTGTAAAATTTGCATTCATAACCCTGAAGTCGTCTATAATTACACTGATCATGTAAAAGAAACTTGTTTTTTATTGCATTTTGGTCCTGAAATTTTACATGTTAGCCCCTGAACTCAATCCATAATGTTTTCTGAACATGAACATTTATATCCAAGCCCTTGAATCTTTTCTTAAATTATAAATCATGGTTTTAATTGTATTTTAAATCACATTTTGGTATGTTTCACAATTATTGATCACATGTGCTTGTAAATCACCACCTGAATAAAGTTTTCATCAAAAAACCATGTTTGCAAAAAATGAATTTCTAATTTCATATTTTAGTCAGATTCGCACTTTATGTGTGAATTTTGCACAGTAGACTGAATTTTTAAGAAATTACCAAAAGTGCAATTTTCACACATGTCACACTATAGAGCTACATTTTCTTTAAATCCTTCATCCTAACATTAAGATAAGACTTTCTGAGCACGTTTTTATCATAATTGTCCCCTTTTTGTGAATTTTGCACATTTGACCTTGAATTTTCAGGAAATTATCAAGTGCAATTCTCACACATCTTAGTGTCACATTTTCCTTTAATCCATCATCTACACACTAATATAAAAGTCATTGAATGCATTTTAATCCAGGTTTTTCCTTTTTTTTGTGAATTTTGCATTTTGGTTCTCGTACTTGTCCTTTATCATGTTTACACCATTTTCTTGTATTTAAGACCTTGTCCCTTTCATGTTTTCTCGTAAATAACTTTTTATTGACATTTTGCACACATTTTGCATACATTGGACCATGCATCATGCACATGCACACATTTATTACATCTGGCCAATGGAAATGACCAAATTACCCCTGTGCCATCAATTCATGTACATGCATGTTAGTTTTTACACTCAGTCATGCATAATCATTGTCTAAGTCATTCTTCAACACCTTTTACACATTTAGGTGCACATTCATGTATTTTGCATAGGTTTTATTACACTTGCGTATCAGTTCACCCTTTTTAAAGTAAGCCTGCATCTCATGTATTTCTTTCGTGGATTTTTTTCCATTTCGTTTTCGGAGTCCCTCACTCAACATTTGATTTGATTTCCTTTGCTCTTATATTTTAGACTTTTTCAATTTGATTTGGATTTCATCGCCCAAAGGCGTACATTAACAGGCCTAAAGGCCAACATTGGCCCATCGCGGATTATTTTCCCTTTTTGATTTTTATAACATGTTTTTATAATTTTGATGATTCGGGTTGACCCCACTCTTGATCCTTTGACATCAATGTGATTTTCTATAACGTTCTTTCCAAAAACACTGTCATTTTATATGATTTTCTTCACGTGTCATAGTTTGCCCGTTTTGCGTGGACTTCTTCGCAATTTTTTCGTTCGGGTTTCCGTGATGTTTTCCGCGATTCTAATGATTTGGATCTATTGTATTTTTGATGTTCTTGATGTCGGTGTGGTTTTCCAAAGTGTTCTTTCCAAAATTGTTGTCATTTTATGTGAATTTCTTCTCATGTCAAAGTTTACCTATTTTGCGTAGACTTCTTTGCAATTTTTCCGTCTTGATTTCCGCGAGTTTTCTATGATTCTGATGATCTAGGTCAGTCGCATCATTGACTTTCTTGAGACCTGTATGATTTTCCGAACCATTCTCACCAAAAACCTCGTCATTTCATGTGATTTTCTTTGTTGTGTCATATTTTGCGATTTCATCCTTTCATGTGGATTTCTTCGCAGCTTTCGCATACCCTCTTGCACATCAATATAGTCTTGACTTAGCATTCGTATTGGCATGTTTAGAGCACAATCTAGGCTTAACAAACATACATTCAGCATCTAGCAAGCAAATTAGACTAGAAAGACTGAGTTTTTCTGGTGTACGAGGGTGCCTAATACCTTTCCCGTGCGTAATATGAATCATTACCCATCCTCTAGTTAGTAGACATTTAGTCTTCACATTTGTATCTCATGCATTCATTCCTTTGTGTTTTGTTTGTGGTTTTCTTCGTCTTTCCCTTAAAAAGATTAGGTAGCAACTCCTTTTCTTTTTGCTTTTATCCTATCATGCGCCTTCGCCATCCTTGCATGGCTGTAGCCTCCTCTTTCTCTCACGTTGGATCCCTGGGCCAGGCATGGTCACACCGTCATAATAAATCCAAAACAAGGAAATAATAATAACACCAAAATGAAGTTGTGCACTAATACACAATTGATATGATGTGTATAAAGGATCAACTATCATTAAAATGTTATCCTATAATTGTAATGCCTTGCAAAAAAAGATAAAAAAGAAGAAGAAGAAATGAATCACATCAATCATTCATGAAAAATTAAAAGGTTAACAATTAATATACAATCATGTTGACTGTGTGCTAGTGTATAATCTTATTTGACTGTAATTATAAACTAAACTAAAGTTGTCTTCTTTATGCTAAACTATAGTCTTTTTGAGTAAATACTATTACATTTTTACTTTGTCTGATCATTTTACCCTTAATTACAAATAATTTCCTTTTTAGTCTTACGAAATTTGACCTAAATGTTACCCCTACATATATAATCCTTTTTTCCTCACCTATATCTCACCCGACTACAAATCTCAACTGTCGACACTCTTTCCGAGCTAATTGAGACATTGAGTTGAGATAATGCTTAATAATGACATAGAAGAAGTTAAAAATCTTCCAGTGGTGTCGACAGAACTCGAGATTGATGATTTATCAAAGAAAAAAAAAGAAAATTGGTTTGGGAAAGAAAGAGAAAAGAGAAAATTATGGTGGTAAAGTTAGATTTAAAGTATATGACGTAGAAAAAATAGAAGAAGAAAAAAAGAAGAAATTAGGAAAGAAAGATAAATTTATCTGAAAGAAATATTGTAAAAATCACATGATCCTTCAAACCCGACAGAAGAGTCTTAATGTTTAACGAATGTAGTTGAGAGAGACAAATTAAAAACAAAAAGATGTTTAAGATCCTAAATTAAAAAACTCGAATAATTGAAGAAGATAAATAAAAGACGGACAATTTTATTCCTAAGAAATATTGTAACTCTTTATACCTGATTGTTTAACAGAGGTAACTGAGAGAAGTAAGTTGTAACGAAAAAAAATTAAGATACAAAACTAAAAAATGTGAATAATTGAGCGAGCTAAACTATAATTTAATTCTTTTTATTATTATTGCACCTTTAGTATTAAAGTTTTGCATGATTAGCTTAGTTTTGTTTTCTTATTCACAAAATGGTCAATCATATCAGTATAAAAAACTAGGTAACGGGTCAGAATAAATTAGGGAGAGTAAAAAAAGTTCTATTAGGTCTAAAAAATATAATTTCTAGGTATACCTTTTTCTCATGAAATTGTAATTTTCCAACATATTTGGAGGCTTAGTCTTACCTCCTTTAAGTGAATGTACATTCAACCCATGTTTGTGATAATCGCCTGAAAAATCCTTTTTTTTGAACTCCTTTACTTGTATGGTTATTAAAAACCATGATATATAATTTCCCCATTTATTCTAATTTACTAATGTTTTGTCTAAGCTAGTCTTATTAGTATAACTATTATTAATTTTTATATGCAGGGGTCATAACCCAATCTAGCTTTGGAAAACAAATAAGTTAGTAAATTTGTCTAAATATGGGCGATAATCACTTGAATATGGGCCACATTAAGGGAGGAGTTTATGTATTTCGAAAGTACTGAAATTGATTTGGAGAAAATTCAATTTCCTATTGACTATCCAAATCAAGGTATTTGTACCAAACAGAATAAATGATTTAACAAGAAATCAATTCCATTGCTTTTCCAAATATGTGTAAACATCATGGAATTCATTTTCCTACTCATCCATTGAGATTTCAATGGAATTCATCCTTTTCTTTAATCAAGGTCTTGATATATTTTATTTTATTGAGTTCTTTCTTGTAAATTAATGATGTTCACATAATTTATATTTGTTTGATACATTATGATTTGAGAAAATTTATTTTCTAATAATTATGTATAATAATATTTATTTTCAATTTATATGAGAATTTTTTATTATTTTATTTAAGAATAATAATGATTATAATAGACTTTATTATCAAATATTATTGTATGATAATATAATATTATTATTTTTTATTTAAAATATATAACGATTTTAATGAACTTTCTTATCAAATAATGGTTTATTATTATTTTTATTTAATAATATATAATTATTTTAGTAAATCTTATTATCAAATAATCATATACTATAAAATTTATATTATTTATATAGAAATTATAATATTTTCAGTCAACTTTGTCATCAAATAATGTTATGATAATACTATATTTTATTTATTATTAATCAAATAATGGTGCATTATAATTTTCATTTTATTTATTTAATAATTATAATATTTTTAATAAATTATATTATCAAATAATAGTGCATGGAAATATTTATTCACAAATATATATGATCTCTTTCTAATTTCATACACATTTGAAATTCACTATCTTACTATTTCCATGACATGCATAAACACCAAGAAATGAGTCAAAAGGAAAATCAAATTCCTTTACTTTCTAAGAAAACTCGATTCTTCTCAATTATCTTGGTAGTGTTTGGTAACAATTTTTCATTCCCAACATTTTTTGAAAAACCTACTTATGTGTTTTTTTTACCGTAGACAGCTTATGGGATAGGTGAAGAAATATGTTTGGTTATATAGCAAAATAATCACTTATTTTTTGTCAAAAATGACTAAGTTGTCTTTCATATTAAAAATCGTAACTCTCCTAATACCCTCACCTTCTTCTCTTCCATCTACTACTGTCGTCTCCTCCTCTTTATGTCCTCCTTGTCAACATCACCTTCTTTTCCTCTCCTTCCTCTTGTTGGTGCAGCCTCCATCTCCTCTTTCCTGACATCGATCTCCTATCAACATGGTGCCACTACCTTCCATCTCCTCCTCCTCAGCCTCACACTCACTTGATGGCTTTGTTGCCTTCGACTTACACCTCCTTGTCCTCACCTAATGGTGCCACCACCTCCCGCTAGCTCCTCCTTGCCCTCACCTAATGGTGTCGTCGCCTCCTCCTCCTTGTTCTCACCTAACAACGACGTTGCCTCCCACCTCCTCCTCACTGCCCTCACGTAACAGTGTTGCAGCCACCTGCCTCCTCCCTAATCTCAAGAACCCTCCCCCTCCTCTCCCACTTAGCCCATTGTACGCCTCTAGCTGTCTTTGCCACCCACCAGAGCCCCAACATGATTGACATCCTCCAAGAGTGGGTCTTCCTTGAGTCCACCATCAGCAAGAGCGTCAAGCTTGCTTGCTTGAACCCATTGCTTTCTCTAGTCAAGGAAGAACAAGAGGGTTGAACTACTAGAGAAAAAGAGAAAGAAGAAGAGCGACTGGGTCGGGGTTTGAGGGAGAATAGGGTTCGTAGGAAGAGAGGCTCATGTGTGATATTGTGTTTTTAATGAGGACAATATAGGAAATAGATGGGAAAAGATCCCAGCACTTTTAAAAAGTCGCCTCTCATAACTTGTTTTTTCAGTATTTTTGATGAGTTTTATACATGAGAAAAAACTAACGTTTTTGAATAAGCTAGCTTTTTTTATATATTTATTTCAACTTTTTCTTCAAAATGATTATTTCCAATAAGTTGTAGAAAATAACCATTACCAAACACTACCTTTGACTCCAAGATCCCAATTCTAGTCAAATTTTGTACACAAAAAAGCCCTAAGGCTCTCAATATAGTCATTCTAACAGTCTCCCACTTAGCCCATATTGTCTCGATAATCCAAGTATTTAAGAAAAAGACCTAGTGATACAAATGATGGCAACAAATACTCCTTGATGAAGCAAGACCTTCCATGTATTATGATATCATTAGAGTCTCTCAATCAAACACTACATGATGTTCAATTTCTTTAAGTGTATGCAACCAATTTGCTTGCATAGGTCCAAACTTTATATTTGCTAATCATTCATAACTTAATGCATGTCTTAATACCAAAAATAGAAACTTCAACAGAATCATCGTACCAAACTAAAATGATATCATAAACTAGATGGTCAATCATACATATGATCATAAGCTACATACAACTCCCTTGAGAGATACAAGATAGCTAAATACTTTAGGCGATAATCCCATCGTCATAGGGTTTGTGATCATAAAATGAGTACCTATATGTTCGATTGACACTAAATGATTCCTAACCTCCCCTCCGACAACTAAGTACTTAATGTCAATACACATACCAACTTAAGTGTACTTATTGTTCTTAGAGAAGAAAATAGTTGTAGAATTATCACAACAGATCTTCAATGGTCTAGGAATAGAATCAACCACCTAAGATCAACAACAAAATTTTGCAACCAAAGCACCTGTGTAGTAGCTTCATGGCAAGCAACAAATGCAACCTCCATAGTGGAAGAAGTGACAATACTTTGCTCAACAGTACTTCTCCAAGAAATGGTCCACCTGTAAGTAGGAAAATAAACCCAGATGTTGATTTCCTATCTTCCTTGCTTCCAACATAGTTCACATTCGAATATCCAATCACCTCCAAATGATCAGATTGTCTATATGTGAGCATAAAGTCCTTAATCACTTGTGGATACCACATGACCTTTTTAGCCACTATCCAATGGTCCATACCCGAGTTACCTTGATGCTTTCCCAACATTCCCACAATGAAACAAATGTGTGGCCTTGTGCATGTCTAAGTATACATCAAGCTTCCAAGAGCAAATGCATAAGGAACATTTTCCATCTGTTTCCTTTCTAGATCATTCTGTGGATATTTTGCCTTATAAATGTTGCCTTTTTCACAATAGGTGCAAGAGTAGGTGAGCAATTCTTCACACTAAATCTTTCTAAGATTGTGTTTGAAAATGCTTTTTCTTGCGCAACTTATTAAGAAAAGTTGGTTTTTTGTTAAATTATATTTTTTATAGCTTTTATCGAGGTAAAGGAAAGCTTGTTTGGTTTGATGTCTAATAAGCACTTGTGAATTAATTAAAGGACTATATTGTCCTCACCATTGACGCCAACTATCTCCCACTTATCGCACATCATTGTCGTCCGTTGCCGTTGATCACCACTGCCACCCGCTGAATCATTGTTGTCGACCACTATTGTCGTCATTGACCACCACCATCGCTGCTGTGGGTCATCGACCACCATCACCTCTGTTGTTGTTGGCAACCGTCGTCGCCGACCACTACCCTTGCTGTCAACTACTACTATTGTCCACCACCACTACCGCAACTGTCGTCAACCACCACCACTGTCGTACTTTAGTTCATATTGTAATTAAAATCAAATTTTAAGGATATCATTAGAAAAGTTATAACTTTTAGCAACCGTCGTACTTTAGTTTTTCAAAAAACTAACACCCATTAGCTTTTCTAAAAGCTACGTCAATAGTTTAAAATGAACTAAAAAGCTAAAGGCAGCTTTTCTAGAAAAACTCAATAAGCTAACTCATTTAGAAATGCTTATTAGACAATAAGCGCTTCACACAATAACTTAGTGTAAAAAAGCGTTTCCAAATACTACATAAGACTCGTTCAATGTAGGCCTTCAGATAATCCAAGAATTCCCTTAGATCTATCTCTATGAATCTCTCTGTCAATGACATAAGAGACTTTACTTATATCCTTCGTTTCAAAGTTCTTAGAGAGAAATTCCTTAGTTTCATGTAACATTTCCAAATCATTGCTAATAAACAAAATGTCATCTACATATAGGACTAAGAAAATGTATTTACTCTCACTAACCTTGATGTATATGTAATTATCAGCAATGTTCTCAACAGAACCAAATAACAAAATGACATTGTTAAACTTGATATATCATTGAAGGGAAGCTTGTTTTAGTTTATATATAGAGTTTTTTAAGTTTGCAAACTAAGTTTCTTCCTTTATGAGATATCCCTTACGTTGATGCATGTACACTTGCTCATCTAAGTTACCTTTCAAGAAAGTCATTTTCACGTCGATTTGATATAACTTTAAGTCAAAATTAGCCATTAAAGCCATGAAAATTCTTAACGAGCCTTTCCTTGAAATAAGAGCGAAAGTCTCATAGTAATCAATACCTTCCTTTTGAGTGAACCATTTAACCATAAGTCTTGCTTTATATCTTTCGATATTACCAGAAGAGTCCCTTTTGGTCTTGAAGACTGATTTGCAACCAACTGGTTTGACTCTCTTTGGTAATTCAACAAGATCCCATACTTCGTTATTAGCCATAGGATCCATATCATCTTTCATGACAACATACCATTTAGTGGAATCAATTCCCTTCAAGACCTGTGAAAACGATGTAGGATCATCTCTAAACCCGATGTCAAAGTCAGATTTTTGTAGGTAAACCAAATACTCAAAAGATATTGCAAGTTTAATAATTCTACCAAACCTCGTCTAACTCCATTTTGTGCATCAACGAGACCTTCATGAATGACATTAGGTTTCTCATGGGGTGGCACTTCAATGATTGATTGTTCATTTACAATATCATCCTGTGAAACTTGTAAATGTTCCTTATTAACCACTTGGCATGAGGTAAGTCCTGAATAACAATCATATCATTTACTACAGATGGAATCAATAAATCTTGTATTTCCTCAAAAACTACATTATGAGGTTGCATACTCCCACTAACCTAACCATTCTCAAAGAATTTTGCATTCCATGTCTCTATGATGCTAGGAGTTTGAGTTGGATAATAAAACTTAAATCCCTTGGATAAATTCAAATAACCAATGAAATATTCATTGGTTGTCTTCATTTCCAATTTCTTCTCATATGGATTATACACTCTAGCCATTGTTGGACAATTCCAAATGTGTACATGCCTCAAGCTAAGTTTCCACCCCTTCCACTGTTCCAATGGTGTTATAGGAATGACTTTGGTAGGAACCTTATTTAGTACATACATCACAATCTTTAAGGCTTCACTCCAAAGAGATAATGGGAGAGTGAAGTTGTTAATCATACTCCTAATCACATCCATTGCTGTCTAATTCTATCTTTTAGCAACACCATTTTTATCTAGTTCACCAAGCATTGAATGCTGAACATCAATGCCTTGCTTTGTAAGAAATTTAGCAAAAGGACTTAGTATCTACCCATCTTCTATATACTTACCATAATATTCACCTCCTCTATTAGATCTCACTATTTCTTTTCAGTATGTGTCTCTATTGCTACTTGATAGTCCTTAAAAGCATTAAATGCCTCTAACTTCTCAAACAAGTAAAGATACACATATTGTTAGAAATAACCAATAAATAAGATAAAGTATCTTTGATTTCCCAAACACTGGGTAAAAAATGATCCACAAATATCTATATGTATAATTTCAAGAAGCGCAAAGCTTCCTCTAGAACCCTTGCTATGTTTGTTAGTTTGCTTGTCTTTAATGAAGCCTATACAAACATCAAAGTCAGTAAAATCCAAAATTCCAATGACTTCTTTATTCTACTTAAGGAGATGTGGCCTCATCTCATAGTGCCATAACATTGTCCTTCTACGTTTCTTGCCAATACACAAATTTCTATGTATAGTAAATAGAGTTTATTCAAATTGCATATGCAAATGCAATTTATACAAACCATCAACCAAATTTTCAAAACCAATAAGCTTTAAACCCTTAAATATCTCAAAAGATAATTTATTGAAATTAAAACAATACCAAGTACACTTAATCTAGAAATAGAAATAAGATTTCTAATAAATGATGGTACACAGAATATGTTCTCTAAATCAAGTACAAAGCCAATGTTCAAAACAACTCTAAAGGTTCCAACTACTTCCACATGTGAACACATCTTATTTCCCATATAGATGCCACGTTCACTTTTCGTTGGTTTCCTTCGACTCAAGGGCCCCTAAAGTGTCTTGGCAACATGGATTGTGGTGCCAAAATCAATCCAACACGTATACTTAAGTACATCATTCAAATTAAATTCATAACGCATAAGACAATAGAGATTACCTTTATTCTCAAGCCATTTCTTCATCTTAAGACATTCCTCCTCCATATATCTAATTTTAAAAGAAACATTTAATTTTCTTTTTGACTTTGTGGGAAGTCTTGTTCTTCTACTATTTGACACTTTCCATGATTGTACACCTTTTTTACGAGCGACCCTTAGGCACCCTCCAGTTTCCCCGCTTAAGCCTATTCTCCTCTTGAACACATAGGGACAAAAGATCTATTGTCTATGTTTCCTTACGTGTATCATAGGAGATCTTAAATAGCCCATACTCCGAAGGGAAGACAAAACCAAAAATGTCTCAGAAATCTCTTAACTTTAATACCATTAGTTGAGCAGCAATATTACTCATTTCCATAATATGCTCACAAATTCTAGTGGAGTTTTTATATCTCACGGAAGAGAATTTTGACATTAGTATACTAGCTAAAGCCTTGTCTGAACTCTCAAATTGTTTTCGAGAACCTTAAGAAAGTCCTTTGCCAACTTACACTCTGCGATAGAACCCCGAATGTTTTTCACTACATAAGCATGAGACTTAATTGGTTGGATTTATTCCACTGCTCATGCAATTTTCACAACTCGGTTACTTTCATCTGTAGATTTTGGAGGCTCATCCTCACGGAATGCAGAGTCCAAATCCATGCAACCAATGCAACATTATCTTCTCCTCCCGCTTAGAGAAGTTGTTTCCATTGAACATGGGGACATCATTCATTACATTAAAACGGGAAGATAAAGCAAAAGTAAGATCTGCAATAAGCATATACTTACATAAGAAGCAATACTACACAAACAATATACCCAAGCACAATCTTAATTCAAAGTGTTAACCAATGCTAACTACTTTGACAGGTAAAACCGGTGCATCATTAAAATTCTTGCTGTGGCTTCAGAATTGTAACATGAAAAAGGGTTTACTAAACTTTATGTTAAGACTAATAAATTTAACCATCCATCAAGAAAGTTTAGACGTGTGGCCAACAAGCAATTCTCAATAGATAATTTATTATCTTAACCCATCTTAAGAAAGATGCAATATTAATGCCATTTACCAAATGTAATTTATTCAATATTATCCAATGTCCTAGGATGCTGTGGCTACTCCAAAGAACATTTAATATCATAGATCGCTAACTTAATGATGATCAAAATTTATGATTCAATACTCCAATATGCTGTGGCCAGTCATTGTGAATATCAAACTTCTAAATTTTAATCAACTATGGCATCAATGGACTATTATTCAATAACCATAATCACACGGACAATCTTCATATGCACTATCAATACATGAAAATACCAGGGCATTAAATTAGAATAATATTTCTAGAAATTGCTAAAGTTCAAAGCTGATTTACTACAATGTATATAAACATATTATTATCAAAATAATATAATTGCATACCTATTTCATATTAAACGATAGTCTTAGAGTAAGGCAATTTCTGACTTAGATATCATGCATATATAAAAATAAAAATAAAAATTGAATGTCCTAAGAAGTGTCATACAGCCATACACCATGTTAATTTTATGGTTCAAATGAATTAAAATCCGACATCATAAGAAGGGAGCATTGACATGGTCAATAACATGCATTTGACATGGCATTATCTCCAGCAACCATAAATGACGTGGATTTGGTATAAATGCAATATCATGAAATAAGCATGCACTTTCCACAAGTTCTATAAGAAAATATTCAACAATGCCACGAGTAAAATACAAAATGCCCATCCTCCTTCCATTCTCACACAAGCCCATCACCGACAATAGTGACAATGACAATGCCATCCTCCAGGTATTTGGTTACTCATTCAAACACTCCAACAAAGATGGAAAAACAAGAAAAGAAGGAAGATAAAACCTAATGATCTGAATATCACTGCTAGAAATCATCATGACCGTGATGAAACAACAATATGACTTTCTTTTGCAACTCCAGCCTGATTGCAACAAGGTCCATCCAATTCCGACAAAATCGCTAGTGAGGTGTCTTCCTCTCTCTCACCTACACTTCCTTGTGTGTTTGGGAGATGGAAACCAATGCCAACTATTTTAGTGAGAGAGAGGACCCCAAAATATTTAGAAATAGAGATGTCTCTTCTCATCAAGGAAGGCATCCCTTGTGATGGACATAATCACCAACGTAAAGAGACATCTAGTAGGAGAAATAACCACCTAAAAATGAGCCACATTAAGGCTCTCAATAAAGTCATTCTAAGACATCATTCTCAAACTTTGTTTTGCCCATTGATTGATGGTAGCTTTAGCCAAGTGAAAACCTAGTAGAATTGTCTCAACCTCTGCTAGAACTGGAGTACTAAGCTTCAGTTGCTCAGTCGCCAACATAAGTTTCCTCCTCTGATGATAGAACATCAAGAACTATGATATGTGCTTTATTCTCCTCTGACTCTTGTACAAGCATCAACTTCACTTTAATAACACCTACATGTGGAGCAATCCATGATATTGTTCAGTCTTTTTTTTAAACGTAAGGTCCTGTTTAAAGAGGTTAAATCTTTGGACATCCATTACAGTATTCAAGATGGCTTTGGAAAGAAACAAGAACTGCATAAAAACAGGTCTACCACATGTAAATAGGACTACCAACAATAACTGTTTACAGTTTACCCACTACCCTACCCATTATCTACCTTTTTTAAGTAGGTATGGGTAAGAAAAAATTACCCAATTATTTAATAAATATGGTAAAGGTTAAAAAAAAAAATTCATGTATTTTAGTGGATAGAGTATGGATAATCATTTACCCCATCCACTTTACCCATTTAAATTATAACATTTTTATGTATATGTTATATGATGTGGGTTATAATGCCAATGGTTTGCCACTCAGCCTCTATCCATAAGAAGTCTATATTATATACACATAATAATTATGGCTTGTTAAAAAGAAAATTTGAAAAGGAAAACAAAGCATAGACATTAAAACCCGTTCCAACTTTATCCTACTTTTCAACCATCAAAGCTTCCAATTTCTTATTAAGCTTATGTTTAAGAATTAAATTTGTAATAGAACTTAAATTTTTCTTATTAGATATATGAACATCGTGGAATTGTATTTGCTTCATTTAAATATCTTAATTTATATTAATTTATAACATTTATTTAATTACTAGTTATATGGTGTTTGCAATGATATCTATTAATTTAAGTTACAAGTAAGAAGTAAATTATTTATTATATTTATTTTGAGAATAGAAAAATTTTTACCTGTTAATAACCCATTATCCGTTATTACCTGCTTATTTTTGTAGGTAAGAAACGGATATGGATAAGATTATTCTTAATAGGTAATAAATAGGTATGGATAAGGATGTTGATCAATGTATTAAGGGTAAAGCGTTACCATACCCGATTCATTCATAGCCTTACCCATAAAGAACACTTCCTCCTCATTTTTTTTATCCAATCAACCAAATAAGTAACATTAATTTTTCAGTAATGTCTATACCTACCTCTTTTAAAATTTTATGTAGTCATGTGATGGATGAAATGTTGACGACAATATTAGGAATACTTTTAAAATCTTAAACACTAAAATAATATCACTCAAGCTTTTGGACACAATGAAGTAATTTTTCCTTAAAAGTATATTGAAAAGAAGAGAATATATAGAAGATTATCCTTAACTGGGTTATTTGGAATAAAACTAAAAAAGTGAAGGACCCATGTATCATTTTCTCAAAAAATGAAAGCTGTATCAATTCACTGAAAAGGTTTTTAGTTTCTTCAACCTTTTTTCTATGAAGGGACGCTAATCTAAACCTGCCTTTGCAAAACAAATGCAAATAAATTTAGACAGTACTTATGCCAGGCTAAGATCCAGCGTCCCGAGCTGCCACTTCTATGTCTTCCAATCTCGTTTTACTTTGTTATCTATAGCAAGGATATGGGGGTGTGTGTGTGTGTGTGTGTGTGTGTGTGTTTTGGAAGGGAGTTGAGGATATGGTGTTGAATCTGTGCAGAAAACATTCACAACAGTATAAAGGAATAGTACAAAAACTTTTTCTGTCAATAATTTACTACAAGATATACCTACAAATATCCAGCTGCAAGCAATCAAAGAGGGAGTTGAATATAGAACCTGAGTAGTAATCCAGGAGCAATGTCATAATAATTTACATAGTTGCAACTCCAATTACCTCTGCAAATATAAAAAGGCAGTGAAAAGCTAGAGAACATACTATTCTCAATTTCAAGAGTCTGATTCTGATACAAAACAGTTAAAAAGTTTCTTTTAATGTATCGGAAATCACCTATTTGGTTATTTGGATAGGGTTTTGCATTTGCTGAAAATATTATATACTACATACATCAACTCGACTTTTATGGATCTGAAAGGCAGGGGTGATCCAGCTCCCACAGCTGCACTGGATACCTGACCAGTTGAAGTAACCCAAGCGTGCTTCACAATTAACACAGGAAAGCTTGCCTTCCAAAGCACCTTCTTCCACTGAGAGCGGTAAATTGCTTTACAATTCAGATGACAGCATATAAATATAAAATACGAGAAAATACAAATTTATATACATAAAGAATCATATACATCTAGATCATAATGGCATACCTGTAGCTAGAATTATGTATTTATCAACATGCACACAGAAGTACAATCTAAAACTAATTTATTCCAATGCATCTTATCATTTTTTTTAAAAAATGCATATATCATGACACATGTAATTATTTCAATTTAAATGCCTGAAGTATTGAGAACGAGCTATAGAACATACTTGCTGATGAAAAGCTAAAAATATTTTGAAATGTGAAATGAATTATAAATTTAACCTGTAGTCATCCACTTTAAGGGCTCAATAAATAAAGAAGAGCACTCCTCAGCGAATCGACTAAAAGGATTTCCACTTTTCCGCTTCTGCCATTCAAAGCATGTCTCACCCTCACCAGGGTTGTGGCCAACAACATTCTCTTGCAGTGCAACTATTCTCCGGCATTTCTTACAGCGATAGGCTGAGGTTTTTTCGTTCTCCTCATGAGCTGCCACTCCAGCATTTGTTTCCATGGGAGCGCCAGGGTCAGCACCAAATATTGAACTATCAATCTTCTGCCCCCTGTAATAAAAATCACCTGAAAATTGCCAAGTAAAAGAATGTAAGTTCATGAGTGTATTTTTGGTGTCTGCAAATTAAAACAACTCAAAGACAATAAGATGAAAGATAATTTACATTTCTCGTATGCTAGCCAATAAGTACTAAGAGAAGGGCATGTCCATAAAATCCTATTCCATCAACATTGCGTCAAGTATCAATCTTCGAACACTTTAGAATGCATAGGTTAATTTGTCTATCAAAAACATATCCCGAAAGGCTGAAACCATGACTACAGCAAAGTAAGTCATGAATAAACTCTAAATTTGAGCAGCAAATAGATAATATTTCAAGCAATTGTATGTTATAACAAAGGAACGGAATATGATGCTCTCTTTGCTAAATTTACAGGATGAGTGTTGATTTAAGTTAAACCAAGATACTCCACAAAGCTACTTAATTGGACTTGTGTTGCCCAGAAAACTGAGGAATTCATTAGAAAAATATTTTCACATTCTGAGTCTACAAATTAGATTAAGAATTTACGTCCAAAACACATTTTTAACAATAAAATAGAATGTCAGCACGTAAGTGAAAGTAATAATATTGAGCTAATAGTACCACTGACTGGGAAAAAAAACCCACCCAATACTTTCAACCGAAAGCGCTTATAAATGGGGCTAGCACGGTCTACTTTGAACTGCATGTCTTCAAACATTTTTAACTGCATAAATTACAACACTTATAAACTTCAAGTTACCATCTAGAAACATTTTATCTACAACAAATTGCAAAGCATTTTTATTTCACATAAATTTATCCTAACCTGGTCAAGGAAACCATCATTAGGACAAACAGACCAACAACTTTGTTGTAAGGATTCAAGTGCATCTGCAAACATGGATAGCAGATAAAGTGATCACATACGGCACATCTTAGCACCAAGAAAAGGAACACAAAATATCAAATCAAAGCCACTGTGTACCAAGCAAAAATTTCGAAGTACGAAAAGAGGAAGAAAAAACCTGATACCTTCTAGAGATTTTTGTTCACTTCTCATCAGGTACGATGTAATAACAGCTGCACTGCAAAGAACACATGAGAACTGAGGTGACTGTAGAAAGCAGAAATGCAAGATCTGTTGTTTATTTCTATCCTATACTATATTCTGTTAAAACAACATATATATCATGCCATGCTTCCTCATAATAATGTAGATACCCTAGAACATAAAAAAAACATGGAGCCATTGATTACTTAAAAACAACAGACATTTTTTAGAACTGCATACTTTCAACCATCTAGTAAGTGGTTGATACTGCCAATAAACAAATTTCAATTCTGATGATTACCTTCTTAACTTTATTTACTTAGATTGTTCAAAAGCAAAAGAAGAAGAAAAAACAGTTGTTATTGCCCAAAACAGGCTAAACTCCAATAGAAAAAACATAAGAATCTTCCAAATACCCTGCCAGATTTCCCCAGTGATTACATGTGCTACTGACCCATCATGAATGGCATGAAGTTTCTGGATCATAGAGCATGAAGTACAAGGAAGGAACAGAACCAAGGTAATTTGATGAATCAAGAGCTCAAAGACAAACAATGACCTCCATACCTTCTAGACACACCAGCAAAGCAATGAACCAAAACAGACCCCTCCTTTCTGCTCCTATCAATAAAATCCAAGCACACATCCAAATAATCCAAAAGATCCTCCTCCTCCATATCCCTCAGCGGCACCGCCATCCGCGCCAGCTTCAACTCCGGCCCAGCCAGCTCAAGCGAGTACAGAAGCTTCTCGGGCGACAACGCCTTCGGCGACCCATCGTACTCGTCGTCCGACCCAGACGGGCTCCCAGACCCCCCAGCATAAACCTTCCGGACCTCCTCGGTCGAGATGGAAACGTTCGACCTCCAATCGGAGAAGAACGACACGGAAGCGGAGCTGAGGAGGGAGAGCACATGGGTGATCTCCGTGCTCCCTTTCTGAAGCACATCTGCTGCGTCATGGATGTTGCCGATGAAGAGATGGTCCCTCACCAAGTAAGGCATGGCTGAATGACTACCACAAACCCTGAATTCTCCTCCACTTCACAACAACCACCTTTTATTTACCCAATGAAGAAGCAATCTTTCAGCAAAGACGTCTCTTTTTCCAACAGAAACAAAGCAATACTCAAACCACAGGAAGTTCCAATTCCAACGAAGAAAGGAAGCAACCCGGGAAGCAAGAGCGGGCGGAAATGGTGCACAAACCCTAGACGCGAGAGAGGGAACACGAGTCCAGCTGCTGCGGGGAGGAATGGGGCGGAGGAGAACGACCTTGATCTTGATCCGCGCCCTAACCCTAGGAATTGGTGGTGGACAGTGATAAGGCCGGAACGGTGGTTTCCACTTCTGATTCGTTCCGCCCTCACTTTTCTTCTCCTACGATTCGGTCAGAGGAGATGCCTCTATTTATAGGATCCTTCGCAGTAGGGAGTTATAACCGTCATATGGAGAACACGCGTACGACGACGCCAGAAGGACTGCGAAGTGCGAAGTTTGCTTACGTGGACTGTTGGCATGTTCTGATTGGTTTATGATCGGACTGTTGGCATGTTCCCTGTCACTCTTGAAGATCTTCCTTTCTAATTTTCTGTATTTTTTAACTTTTTCGTCTTCTATTCTTATTTTTTTCTATGTATATATTTTTTTTATAAAGAATATTAATATTGATATTTTTTATTATCTTTTTTTTCTACAAAGAATTTTTATTCTACAAAAAATATTTTGTTAATACTAATTTAGAAAAGATTATCTATGTTAATGCTAATTTAAAAAAGATTATCTATGTTAATACTTTTATGTGTATGTGTATGGAAAGAAATTATTTTAATTTTTTCGCAAATTGACAAGATATTTTTATTAATATGTAGTTATTAATCTTTCAAATTTTATATTTCCATTTTGATTCTGTTATTATATACTAAATATTGGAAAGGAATTGTCTGTCAATTCCATTCTACAATTCCATTACATACTAAACATAGAAATAGAATAAACTTATTTCATTCCATTTCATTTCAAATTCCACTTCAAAGTTCATTCCATTCCTATCTATTTTCATTCTAATGTACCAAACACAGTATAAGTTTGCTCTTCATTCCTAAGCTAGTGTTAATGAAGTCATAAAACCATGGAAGAAATAGGAAATACAAATCTTGGGCTGTCGACAAATCAAATGTATCGTTCATTTATTTGATTTAATCCGTTAATTTAAGATTTAGATTAAAATTTTAAATTTGTTAGATCTATTTGATGTTAACCCAAACTTCTAACGGTACAGATCGTAGATGAAGTATGTCATCGATCCGTTAACTTATTAGTGATTTTCTAATTCATCTTAAATAAATTTCTCTACTTTTTTTGTAACATAAAAACACCAGTTTTTGTTATGAGAAATAAATCATTTTTATGATTTATTATCATTTCAAGTTGAAGTTCTATTATCTTCCAAGTTTAGGTTCTATTATCTTTACCAAATTCATTTTAATAGTCATTTATGATCTATTATCTTTCAAATTTAAGTTTTATTATCTATCAAGTTCAGGTTTATTCTGTGAGGATTTATTATTTTGTAAGTCCAAAAAACCCAAGTAAGTGGTGAATGTTGATATTCATATGTGTGAAATGTTTTACATGTATTTTAAAGTCATCAAACTATAAGGTAGGAATGTGTGACCATAATAGAGATTAATATTAATACTCATCAATCATAATTAATTAATATTATTTATTTAGACCAATTTAACCTTCTAATATATCCCAAATAGTTATGTCCTAATGGATTGGGTAGATAAAAGGTTGAAAAAATAGGTATCAAAGTTTTGTTCAACATTACAGAGCTATATGCCCTTATCTAACTTTAGTCATAGTCCTTAACTCATTAGGACCAACCAAGTTAAGTAACAAGTTGGCCTTTAACTCAACCCAACCTAACTCATTGTCACTCCCATACAAGACCAAGTCTAACATTGAGGGTCTATTTAAATCATCTTATAATCAACTTATAAAGTTGATTTCAAAAATATTATCTAAATTTGAGTCATTTGGTCACCAACAAATTAGATTATAATTTATTGCAAAATTGATTTGAATCTTAGGCCATGTTTGGTTGGCTATAATCAACGATGGAATGTAATCCAATTACATTCCTTTCTTAATTACGACATTTGGTTTATCAAACTAAACATAATGATTGGATTACATAAAAAATGATAGTAATCTAATTATGAAATTCTTCGTAATAATTGCACTAACAACATCGATACATACTGACGTTGTTGCCACCACAAAACTCGTATTAATGAACAAGTCCGACGAAGGTCATCATTGAAACAACTCTAATGGTTAACGAAACAACTCCAATGGTCATTCAAGCAACTCAAACCATCACTGGAGCAACTCCAGTGATTCTGAAATCACGTCAACCACAATCAAAGTAATTCCAACTACCACCGGAATCACTCCAACGTTCTTTAAAATTGTTTCAATTATAATCGATGTAATTCTGGTGATTACCCGAATTGATTCTATAATATATAATAAATTACAAATTTTAGTCATCCAAACATTATAATTGATTTCCATGTAATCTATTTACAATGTATTTTAATTCCATGTAATCAAATTCCTTGTAAATGGATTACAATACATTACAGCCATGTAGGGTTGTCAACTGATAAGTTATAAGTAGGGTAAGGCTTTACTCTAATCATTATCCATGAATTAACAACCTTACCCATACCTATTTATTACCCATTAAGAATAACCTTACTTATATCCATTTCTTATTTACAAGAATACGCAGGTAATTGATTAACTCAGAATTCATACATTTTTTATTCCCATATTCGTCTATTTTGTATATAAATAATATTACTCGAGGTGTTTTGTACAAATTTTGCAGAACTTAGAAAGAATATACGAAAAATAAAGGGGAAAAAATAATTATGCCAGAAAAGAAGAGATTTTTGTATAGAAAATTCTAGAACTATGTCAAGAGGTCAAACACATATTTTCCATGTGCCTAAATACTGATAAAATATTAGTCAAGCTGTGGAAAAAGTCAAAGAAGATCTTAGATGACATGGACGCCTCCTAAGTGCCTAGATGTAGAAACGCCTCCCAGCACCTGCACTAGATATTTTTGACTTGA
This sequence comes from Posidonia australis, assembly GCA_024699735.1. Lineage (NCBI taxonomy): Eukaryota > Viridiplantae > Streptophyta > Magnoliopsida > Alismatales > Posidoniaceae > Posidonia > Posidonia australis. Next base: position 25,199 of record JAMKQA010247412.1, read on the forward strand.
TCTTCTTTGGATAAGATTTTCACTTGTAAATATCTTTTATTCAAAATTCAAGATTAAATTTTGTATTCAGATTTGTCTCTGACATAAGCAAGTTATTGTAAACCTATAAAAGAACCCCTTATGTAGATCTATGAAGTCCCAAGGAAGGAAGGAAAGAAAGTTTTAGACTCTCTTTCTTTTCTTCTATTTTGGGAGATCTTGAAGATCATCAATGTAATCTTAGGTTCCCTTTAATAAAAAGTTTTTTTTATTTAATTATGTCTTCTCTTTCACCTTCCTCCTCTTTTAGTTTAATGCTTTATGTTATCATGCTTGGCTAATCTTCTAAATCTAAGACAGAGATGAAGTTTATTTAAATCGAGATGTGTGATCATGTTTTCTTCTTTTTCTCTTTGTACTTCATGCAATGAATATGTGGGTTACATGTATATTACATAAATCATTCATAGAATCGATAAACTTTGATAGACTAACATTGATTTTATCTTTTTAGTCTATGCTTAGGGAAGATTTAATTGAAGGTTGTGTATATAATCTCAATTCCATCATATATCATCTGATTTAATTTGGTTTGTATGTTTTTACTCCTAATTTTGATCGACTATGTTGTACATTTGAGCATATAGTTTATTCTTGTGTGGATAAAAATCATTGAATCAAGTTATTTAGATCAAATAAAGGGAGAAGGAATAAACATGATTATGTATTCTCAATTTTAGATAAATGGATTCGAAACCCTAGCTTTACTTAATTTGTTGCTTTTTGTTCTTTTAGATTCAGTCTGTAACCATCATCTCTCTCTCTTTTTTTCATCTCAATAATTGATAATAAATCTCTGTTCTTGAACACCTTTCTTTGTGGGATCGACCCGTATTTGCCACGTACTATATAGTACGTCGTGCACTTGCAGTAATTAAATAAGACACATCAATAATAGTGGGTAATGGATAATAAATGGGTAAAATTTTTCTTATTCTCAATATATATATAATAAATAATTCACTTCTTACATGTAACTCAAATTAATAGATATCACTTGCAAATACAATCAACGAAGAGACTAACTCTTGATAGGTAAGATATTTCCTTTTCCTCCACAGATGGCTCCACTACATGACAACATATATGTTTAAATCTCATATAAATTGTTGATAGTGCAATGTTTTTGATTACATGTATTCCATATTGTCATAAATGTAATATCATATCAAGTATCATTTGACAATATATTTAGTAATGCACTCCCATAAACACAACACATGATTCATGTATTTTTTATTGCTTTTATATACTACATCATACAATGTATTATTCGACATCTTATTTAAAAATACAAATCCATGCGTTTGACACATGATCACATGCACTTCTTCGAATAAACATGAAAATCATATGTGATTATACTTAACACTCATTTGGTCCTAGTGTTGGAGTGTTTTTGTCACGTTCCGAATTTTCCACAATAATTTAAAACAATTTAAACTGCGGGAAAATTAAAGCCAAACAGAAGATATTAAACTACTAAGAACCTGTGTGTGCAACTAGGAGACTCTAGACTATATGCACTACGCTAAACTAACCACATGTCTACATCTGTAAATCAAAACCTCCAGAAAAACGCTTAAGTGACAGAAGTCACCCTGTACGCACCCCAAGAAAAATAGTTGACAAACGAAATCATAATTAATTTTTCCTTAAATTCATTTTGCAAACCATTTCTCAAAACCTCACAAACCAGGCCCACACCGGCCGAAACCACAACTGAGGCTTTACTAACCCAAAACCACAAGCAAAGGCCTTTAATGGCCAAAACCACACACAGTGAGTCGGGAAGCTTGGCACCGGCAACCAAACTCTGGTCACACGCAGTCCGCCAAGGAGCGACCACATCGTTCTGCATTGCCACGGTGACGGCTATCCTATGCAAGAACATTCACCATCCTGCGATTCTCTCTCTCTAGAGAACCCTCAAAAAGCCAACCCCTCCTTAGGAAGGCTGTCTTGTCACTCAAGATGCTACCAGCTACGGGGCATGTGTCCCACCTGGACTGGCTATACTACAGGATAAGCCTCCTCACGATGTCCTCTACACACGGTGCTCAGGAGAAAGTATCGTGCCTTCACACCCGACAACACCCAAGCCTCAGTGCTCACAGCAACAGCAGGAGTATCATACCTCCCTATCATGCCACAAGACACCTCAAACTGCGGACCACAACCATAGACTTGAGACGACAGTCAAGGAGTCTCATACCTCTAGGACCCGACACCCCTTAGCCTTAGGTATATCGGCCCCCGACCATGACTAGGGAGTCGCGCCCAACCACCCGAGAATGTTGTCACATTCCCTGATCCCAACGACGCAGTCCCATAGTGTCTCGGCCCATACACAAAAAACTAGGAAAATCATTTTCCAAATCTACCAACTCATTCCTTTGCAATCATTTCCAAAACATTTTATATCTTTGAAAACTTTTCCAAAACCTCGGCAAAACGACACATCAGGTGTCCCATGGGACCACTCCTGACGACCCAAAATATCATCTCAAAAGGACAAACAAACCAATCTGAAAAACCATTGAAAGTCAAAATTTATAACATATTTGGGCCTTGGTTAGGCATATTGAAAAACAGGTTCGGTATGCCAAAATCTACTGATTCGGCATGCTGTTCTGTCTCCGGTATACCGAAATTCACTAAATCGGTCGATTGAAAGGATTCGACAGGTTAAATTGATCGGAGGACCAATACTGTCAGAGAAACGGTATACCGAATGAATTCAGTATATCAAAATTCACTAATTCGGTATGTCGAATTCTGCGAATTGCAGAAAATGACCCAAAACCCTACTGTTCAAATCATCTAACTAGGACCAATGATCGGACTCTCAAAACTATCACTAAAAATTTCACATAAAACACAAAATGTAGACCCTCGAGTTTACTCCAAAACTCAACAAACAAAACCAAAATCTATTCACTATGCATCAAGATATAAAATCACAAAGGCAGGAGGGTCAAAACTACCCAAAACACAACTACCGGCATAAATGCCCATAAATCCACCATAAATGCTCAAAAATTCACAATAAAATCTAAGAATGTAAATTTACCTAGATTTCATGCAATCCTATTAATTTCTACCAATTTCATACTCTTTATTCTAACAATCTATGACCTCTAGAGCATCTCCTTGAACCCTTTGGCAACCCTAGAGAACGCCCGAACCTCCGCCACCAGAGCGTCTCCACTAGAGGGCGTCGACCAGCCTCACCGGAGGGGACAGAAACATCCATCCAGGTAATCCTCCCCTGTCTTTTTAACTTCGAATCATTGTCTTTTAGCTCCGTCGAGCCCACTCAAGCCCCTAGATCGAGTATCGATGGAGAGATGCCTTTTGTACGCCGTTGTCTCCATCTCTGGTGGTGGGTTCACCACCACTGGCGAGGCCATTGGCCTCTTGGGACAAAAAGAGGCTCCTAGAGTCTCTCCTCCCTCTTCCTCCTCCTCCTCCCTGAGCTTCCAGTGCTTAGGAGTGGATTCCATTGGCCTCCTGTGCCTAAGAGCACCACTGCAGCCCACCGACAGTCGACCCTCGCCGTGGAATCCACTAGAGCCCTCAGGACGCTCCTGCCTCACATCATCGCATCAGGAAGCTCCACCTCGCCACTAGGGATCTCTCCAAGCAACCATTGCGCCGTCCCAGACCCTAGAGCATCACCCATACCTCCGTTGTGTCTATCTCCGGCAGAGGGGACGGGTGGAGCCCTCTAGACATCCCCGATCCTCAACGATGCTTCTGGGAGACCCGCCACACTATCCTGAAGGTCCTCTGCCTGCCACCACGCCGTCCCAGCGCTTGCACAGCCTTCAGTCATCAGGTTGTCGTCTTATCCAGCGTCGACGACCCATCGTCAAAGCCAAAGGTAGGGGAGGCATCCTAGGCCCCCCTAGCCCTGTCCAACACATCGGAGAGCTTCGCCGTCATACTCCTCAGCTTCCTGGACCATCGCTGGAGCCCTCCCGTCGTGCCGTCGCTAAAGACCCGCTGGAGACTGAGCGTCGATGAACTTCGAAGCAGAGTTTTTAGATTAAGTCTTGTAGTTTTAGGTTTTTACTTTTAGGCTCTTAAATTGTTACTTTTAGGTCCTGTGTTTTTACGTTTGAACCCCTATAGTTTTAAACAAGTTTTATTTCTTTTGTTATTTCTGTAAAAATTGCATGTAGCCCATGCATATTGTATTTTCTTCATGACTAGTGCATTAATATTTATTTCTTCACATTTAAGCCCCCTAAAATCAAATTTTTTTTGCAATAAAGTCATGAAGTTTTGCATTAAGTCTCCAGAGTTTTTTAAAATAAACCTTCATTATGAGGTTTGCATTCAGACCCTTAAAAGACATTGTAATCACATTGAACATCAAAAAAACCTATTTTTCATCACATTTAAACCCTGGAACTTTGCATGAAAGCCCTTAAATTCCTGAAATACAGTTATTGAGTGTAGGAAATTTGCATCCAGGCCCTTAGATTAATTTCAAATTCATTACTTAGGGTTTTATTTGTTTTAATGCATTTTTTGGCATTTATCATTTTTTAATCACATATGCATTTATCATTTTGAGCTTGAATATAGTTTTCAATTAAAAATCATGCTTGCAATGTAAATCGATCTTTAATTTCACATTTTAGTCACATCTGCACTTTATGTGTGATTTTTTGCACATTAGACTCTGAATTCTCAAGAAATTACCAAAATGCAATTTTCACACATCTCACACCACAATGCCACATTTTCATTTAATCCATCATCTGAACACTAAGATAAAAGTCACTGAATATAGTTTAATCAAGATTTCCCCTTTTTCGAGAATTTTGCACTTTAGTCCTTGATCTTGCCTTTTAACATGTTTACATTATTTTCTTGTATTTAAAACCTTGTTTCCATCAAGTTTTCTTGTAAATAACATTTTCCTGATATTTTGCATACATTTAACCTTGCACCATGCACATGTACACATTTATTACATTTGGCCTCGTGAAATTACCAAATCGCCCTCGTGCTATCAATTCATGCACATGCATGTTAGTTTTTGCACTGAGTAATGTCTAAATCATACCTCGACATCCTTTACACATTTAGGTACAGTTTCATGCATTTTGCATAGTTTTCATTATGCTTGCATCATTCCATCGTTTTTGAGTAAGCCTGCATTCTTTATGATTTTCCGTGGAATTTTCCTCATTTCACTTTTGAATTCATTCACTTGACATTCGATTTGATTCCCTTTATTCTGCATTTTTGGATTTTTTTTGACTTGATTTGGATTTCATTGCCTGAGGGCATACTTTAATTACCCTCAAGGCCTACATTGGCCCAATTGCGGATTATTTTCCCTTTATTGATTTTTACGATATTTTCCATGATTCCGATGATTTAAGTTGACCCTATTTTAGACCCTTTTGATATTAGGATGGTTTCTCAGATCATTTTTTTCAAAAACATCGTTATTTCATGTGATTTTCTTCATATGTCACCATTTAGCCGTTTTACGCGAACTTCTTTGCAATTTTTCCATTTTGGTTTCAGCGATGTTTTCCACGATTCTGATGATTTGAGTCGATCGCATTTTTGATTCTCTTGATATAGATATGGTTTCCCAGACCATTCTCTTCAAAAACAACGTCATTTCATGTAATTTTCTTTGTCATTTCCTATATCATTATTTTGTCATTTCATGTAGGTTTCTTTACAGATTTCGCATACATCTCACACATTCATCTAGTCATGATTTGGCATTCATATTAGCAAGATTAGAGCACAATCTAGGCTTAGCAAGCATTCATTCAACCTTTATCAAGCGAATCAGACTAGAAAGACCAATTTTCTCGGGCACACGGGAGTTCCCAATATCTTCCCCGTGCGTAATAGGAATCATTACCCATCCTCTGATTTGTAGACATTTGACCTTTTCATTTGCATCATATGCATTCATCTTTTTGTGGTTTGTCTGTGGTTTTCCTTGTCTTTCCTTTAAAAGACTAGGTGGCGACTTCGATTTTTTCGTTTTATCCTATCTTGCGTCTTCGCCATCCTGGCATGGCTGTGGCCTCTACCCTCTGGTGTGACTCCGTGCCAGATTTCCGAGGCAGGCATGGTCACACCTAGTATGGATAATTCATGTGTTTTGGTATCCCAGAGTTTAGTGAGTCATGAGTTGATGACTAGGGATTAGTTTCCCACTTGGTTTTATGTTGGTGATTGTGTATTTATCAGAGAATGATTTAAATATAGATTTTTATTATGATTTGAGAATGATGAGCTTGGCTCCATTGGAAATTTAATGATTATTAGAGAGGTATTTTAGAAATATTGTGTATTGTTAAAATTGATCCCTTGCATAAGTGAAATGCATGCGCATGGATTATTTCAAGCTTTTTGGATGCGTGAGATTGTACATGTACTTGCCTTACTCTGAGAATCATTTATTATTGTTGTGTGGTTTGTTACCAAGCGAGTAAGTTATTGGTGCAAGAGTGTGTTGTATGTGCATGATAAGTGTGGTGCCTCCAGGTTGAGTTGACACCTATCCCATGTGTGATTAATCTCATGGCTATTTAAGGTGGAGGAAGCATTGCTTATGATGGGGGGACTGAGCAAGAGAATTCTGAGTTTGAGTAGAGAGAATTCCAGAGAGAAAGTTCGAAGAAGGGGAGGAAGAAGAGAGGTTGTTGCTACTACCTTATTGTCGGTGAGGGGTTTTAAGGAGGTGATGGAAAAGATTTTTTCTCAGCTATCGTAGGTGATCGGTGAGTTGAGGTGAGTTTTAACGCCAACGATCTTCTCTCAACTATATGTAGATATCCATTGAGGTGAGTTGAGCTCGAGATATTTGTTAGGTTCACCTCCTTATTCTCTATTGCATGTGTGATTGATTAAGTGATTCTTTGTGTTGCATGGCTTCTACGTGGGCCTTTGGGGGTTTGATGGTGGTTGGATGGAGGCATGGATGGTTGTATAAGGTGCATCGGTGAAAATGACCATTTGAGTTGGGTTTTCGCTATGTTGGTGGGTTGTGAGCTTTGATTAAGGTACACACTTTACAATCCTTTGAAGTGTAGTTTTTTGGTTATAATTGTAGACACCTTACTTTAGCAACCGCTCGTAGACAGACTTATTCGATGGACTTTGCTCCAGTGGCGACGAGACATGACCCAAAACCAAAGCTCATCACACACCCCAAGCTGTTCCAATGTCTTACACCTACTCTAAGTCTTAACCAATCTACCAAAACAGGCCTACAATCCAAGAACTCAGCCTAGAACTGTGCTAGGCGCACCTTGGTGGTGCACCAAGGTGGCGCATTTTGTGGCACACCATGGTAGTGCACAGTCCTATTTCTAGACACCTAGACTACTTATCTACCCAACTTGGCCACGTTTTTACCACTTATTGTGAGCTACCCTTTTTGCCCCCGACATGGATTTTTATCTCCTATCAATCCTACGTAGAGTCTCTTGGTTTCCAAGTCTTTTGGAATTCCAAGGCTCTTCATATTCTAAGCCTATTTAAGGAGCTAAGAGACAGAATTCTGGTTTCTTCTTCTTCCTTTTGGTTGGAGCTTGGAGACCAGAGAACGAGCCCCTTCCTTCTCTCCTTCATAAGCCAACATTAACCATCACTAAAGCATCCAGGAATTGACCCATTGGTAGTGCCAACCCACTCGCCGTGCAACCCTTCTCTGGCCATCTAGTAGCCCCTTTTGCCAACTATGCCATAGCACCACATGCCCTAGTGCCCACTGCCTCCTTTCCTGAGCACCTCCTGCACCACAACCACCGTCCTCCATCTGCCTCCGGCACCACCAAGAGCAGCTAGCCTAGATAGAGCCACAACGAGCTGCCCACCGAGAGGACAATCCACATACATCCGCAAGTAAGCCTCCATCTTAACTATGCACGCCAATACATTATTTTCCTACACATTGCCTTGGCTTATCTATGTTCAGTTAGCATGTTACAAGGCATAGAATTTTCCCACATCAAGCATGTTTATTGCCATTCAAGTGTTAATCTATATTTTTCATATTGCATTGCATTCATCCACTAATATAGCATCCACGTCTTCATCTTTGCCCCATCAATCCATTGGAAGTGCCAGAATGGCTCACCAGAGCTTATGGCTGTGATTTCCAGCCATGGGTTGCCAGAGAACCCATTTTTCGTCATGGAGGTGGGGAGAAAGGAGGATCCAAGTCTGGGTCTGTTTCATTGCACGAACATGATCCATGGCACCTAGGCAAGCTCACCCAACACACAAAAACTCATAAGATTACATGCATTTAGCCCAACATCAAGAGTAAGCTTGCTGTCAGAAATAGAGTACCTGGAGTGCACCAACCTAGTGCACCAAGGAGGAGCACAAACCTCTTGAGGACTAGGAGGCCAGAAGGAGAAAGATAGAGTAGAATTTCCTTTAAAATCGATAGTCATCTTTACAGATCCACCACTATCCATGATCTTAGATGAAGAAGAAATAAGAGTTAAGGAAGAAATTGGATAGGGACTCAGTCTAAGGGGTTGAACCCCAACAGAAGAGGAAGGAGTGCATATCTCAAAAGAGAGAGGGAAAGAAGAAGAGAAAACAGGAACCCTAGAATAAGAAGAAGAAAGGGGGCTAGATAAGGAGGGATCTACCTCTCGAACAGGAGGTTAAGTAAGTATTAAATCTCTTTAAGATCCATCCCAAGCTCTAAGGTGCTGGGGGCATGGATTTTCCCATATCAAAACCATAAATCTACGTACCTTGCTAGGATCGCTAGGTCAGAGCAGCTATGCTATTGGAGAGGAGAGAGCCAAAGATTTCCAGAGATGAGTCACTAGAAGAACTCAACAAGTCCTTGCCAACAAAGCAGCTCAGCGCAATCGAATTCCCGAAAAGGAAAGCGCGATAGGGTTTCCTTGATTAGTTAATCAGCTATGAAGGTGACTTCAGACAAACTCATAATTACATCTCCAAAAATATCAGATAGTATTGATGAAATGGATTTGTGTTGTTTACTGTTGGTTTTTTTTTCTCGGTGGTGTCGGCTCTATTTGCATCAGCCCAACTTTGGCAAAGGTCAAGGTAGATGATTGCTCTCTGATTACCATTTTTTTGGCTACCTCTTCCCTTGTTTCTTGTTGGTTCTTAACGTTGCCTTTCTATAGTAGTGTTTGCAGGCTATTCCGTCACCAGATCTTCAACAATTCAAAAGTGGTACATCGATAGCTTCTCAAAGGTGGGTGGTGTTGAACTTACATTGTCTATAATGGAACTTATTGTATGATTTTTTATCTAATCATTTACCTATTAACGTGGTAGGTTATTGTGGCCCTTTTCCAAGTCGACAGGCTATTTTAGGTGAGATTAGGAGCTTGAAGAGGAAGGTAATGTATTTCGACTAAATTTTTGGGCTTAGGATAGTGTGTTTTGATTTAGGAAGAAGTCCTTTATCCTATCGTGAGACACCCTAGCTCAAGTGACATTTAACTTTCGTTTGATTGTTTATGTAGCTCACTTGCTTATCCTCAGTTTTTTTAATTTGTTGGTAAATAATTTTGGTTGCTTAAATGGTACTTAGGCATTCTTCATAACATTTTGTTAATGTAGTATCCGATATTAAATTACAGTTTATTGCTCCTAGCTATTTGCATTTTTCAATTTGGTATCTTAAACTTTTTTTCGTTATAACTTACTTCCTCAACTACCTCTATTGAACAACAAAACCTTTTTCATTATGTTTGAAGGGTTACAATATTTTTTTATTTTGGAAAAATATACCTTTCTTCTATTTACTCCCTCAATTATTCATGTTTTTCAACTTAATATCCTAAACTTTTTCATTACAACTTGTCTACTTAAACTACCTTTGTTAAATAATAAAACCCTTTCATAAGGCTTGAAGGATCACATAAACTTTATAATATTTATTTCGTACAAATTTACCATTCTTTTCTATCTTCTTCATCTCCATCTTTTTCTTTTTTTCTTTTTACATTATAAATCGTAAACCTAATCACCATCAAAATTTTCTTCTTTCACCTTTTTTCTCAAACCTTTTTTCCTCTTTTATCTTGATAAACTAATGATATTAAGCTTCGCTAACACCACAAGAATATCTCAACGTTGTTCTTTATTATCATCAAACATATCTCAACTGAAGGTCTCAAACCACTTGGATTGAGATGAGCATTATTTGTAACTAAGGGTAAAATGGTCAACAAAGCAAAATTTTAACGATGTTTACCTAAAAATGTAGTTTATTGTAATTTACCATAATTGAAATAGACAAGTTGTAATGAAAAAAGGTTTATGATATCAAGTTGTAAAACTCAAATAGTTAAGAAAAGTAAACTGTAATTTAATCCTATGAGATAAGTTGTAACGAAAAAAATTAGGTTACTAAGTTGCAAAACTCAAATATCTGAAGAAGACAAATTAAAATTTAACTTTAAAATGGTAAATTATAGAAGATAAAACGGTTAAACCATGTAAAAATTTAACCTCATTTATATAAAAAGAAGATTTGTTGTAATTTACCATAGTTAAGGAGAACAAGTTGTAACGTAAAAAAAATGCAAAGTACTAAGTAGAAAAACGTGAAATGTTAAAGGAATTAAACTGTAATTTAATCTTTTTTTATAGTGATATAAAACCAACATTTCTACGTTTCTTTGAATGATCTTCTTGTCTAATATTAGTTTTGTGGATGCAATGTTTTGTGATTCAAGATTGTAAGTTGTTTCTAATTTGTTGTAATTTTTTTGTCAATTGAATGGAAAATCTTTTCATGGTATTTGTTAGAATAAATGGATCCTTATATGGATCTTTATGTTATCCAGTTAATAGGTTGCTTGTAGGTTAAGTATATCTTCTCATATATATAGGAGATTGTAATCCATTGTCATGAGATAATATAGTTGTTTTCCTTTCATTCCACATGATATCAGAGCTTAGGAAAAATCTTAAGATTTGAGAGAAAGAGAGAGAGACAATGCAGTAGCCGTCGTTGTCGTAGATCTACCCACTATCGGCGACGACGGCAGTGAGGAAAACACCACAAGTCGTCTGTTTGTTTCCATTTCTTCATCTTCTCCCTGTCCTGTGAGAAAAACCTTAACCTGTGACATCTACCGGCCAATCCACTGCCGTCTGCACTATCGACCACCGTGTCTGTCGTCATCCAGGCTCCAGTTGGCGTTGTTTAGCAGCTCCGGCCCTCATCCAGTCGTCGCCAGCCAGTCCAGGCCTTCCTCTCGTCATCGTAGGCCAGTCCAAGCCACCGACGGCATCGTCCAGGCCAGTCCAGGCCAGCCGTGGCAGCCGTAGCCCCTCTAGTCTTCTCCAGTCTCGCCGATAGGGGCAACCCATCCCCTCAAAGCCGTCGTTCATTGTCTCAGGTCGTCTCCAATGCTGATAGCCCTGATTTCTCTCTCTCCAACCGTCAGCCATCCAACTTTTTTTTTTTTTTAAAGGGAAAGGGGGAGAGGAAGAAGGAAAGTTCCTGCGCCGTCGGAGCCTCCCACATGTCCTTCCCACCACGCTGTCAGGCTCTCCTGCATCATCACGCCCTGCAAGCCGGTCTAGTAGTGCTTCCGGCTCTCCCAGGCCCTCCCAATCGTGTCATCGGGCCGTGCAGGGCCTTTCCCACGCACCGTCAGCCTTCGAGGGTGCCTTCAATAGCGCTTCCAGGCCCCGTCGAGCCATTCGACTGCCTCCGGTGGACCATTCTGCTGTCTCCGCCATAAATCCTCTGTCGGCGGTGTGCCGTTCGGGGGAGGAGGGAGAAGAAGAAGCCACATTGAGAGGGAAAAGAGAGGAAAAAAACAAAGGAGAGAGAGAATGAAAAAAAAAAGGGTGAAAAGGTGAGAAAATGTTAGAAGAGAAAAAGAAAAAAAAAGGTGAAAAGGTGAGAAAATGTTATAGGGAAAAGAAGAAGAAGAAAAGAATGTGCGAGAAAAAGACGAAAGAAAAAAAATATACTTATCTTTGACGACTTTCAGACGTTATCTCTGTTATCCTTTGTTTATTATAATTTGTGGGTAAAATATATTTTCTTGCTTAGATGGTATTTAGGTATTTTTCATAATGTTTTGGTAATCAAATGGATGCCTTTTTTTTTCCCGTGATATAGAACCAGAATTTCTATGTTTCTTTATAGGATCTTCTTGTCTAATGTTAATTTGTAAGAGCAAATGGATTAACGGATTTAATCTGACAGCCCTAAGTGGTTGTCTTCAGTCAGTGATACTACAGATTAAACAAATAAATAAATCTCTGGATGATACCAAAATGCAAGATAAAATGTAGATAAGCATATCAGTTGCCGTATCATAACCAGTTGATGCATACTGTCTGTGCATGACTCAGATTGGTGTTGGTTGCAATTTCCAAATCCAAACGAAATTGATGGGTCTGTCCCTGCAATTCTGAAACGATAAATAGGAAGAGGACAGAACAGAGTCCACAGCGACAGAACTACTCCGACGACGGAAACGAGTGCCAAGGCAGAACTCAACCGGTTGTTCCGTAAGAGTTGGAAGAGGAGTTTCCTGGAGAAGACGATGATCTCCCTCATGGTAACAACGAGCTATCTCGTCTACGGAGTTTGAGCACGGCCGGTGGTTCCGTCGGAGACCCAAGAGGAGTTTCGGGGTTTCCGGAGAAGACGTCTACGGATTTTGAGCACGGCCAGTGGTTTCGGAGCTCGAAGATGTGTTTCCCGGAGACGTCGTGTACGGAGTTTGAGCAGGCCGATGGTTCCTTGAAGTCTGGCGATCAGTTAAGCGATCTCCGGCGAGAATGGGCGCTTGGAAATCGATATGTCCAAGCAACAGCAGATCAGGAATTTCGAAGAAACCAAACCCACAAGTAAAAGCTGACAATACAGACTTTGATATATGATGGTTGGATGAATAAAAGACGTGGTAATAATAACGTCTTCTTTTTAAACCGAAGCCGCGATCAACTACTGCATTTGTGGCTGTTTTGATCTACACCAACAAATAATATCTGAAAATCTTCAGAGCTACGCAAACACACAAATATTCGTTGTTGCTACGGGAGAATGCACTTCGGACATGATTAATTGGCGTTGCGATGGAACATCCTCTTGTCTTTGTCGTTTGAATCACAGTAAACGAGACGCGATATTGGATTTGATTGGGGTTATCTCTGGGATTCATGTTCCCCATCTATCTGATTTGGGTCATCCTGTTCGGATTGATGTTGGATGTTCAAATTGTGATCTAAGCTCGTGATTAGCCTGAGAATTCATATGACAAATAGATTTTTTTGTATGTATATCACTAAAAATGTGAAATTGCAAGTAATCCCCTGACATATTTGCATAACTCCTATATCCCTGGGAGATACCAATAGCAACTAGCAAGGTTTGGACTAATAGTTTAAAAAAAGAAAGAAACAGATAAATGTTATTTATAGAATCACCATAACGATTAATCTAATTATCATGGTCTCTTCACGACTTCACCTAATGTACCGAAGCTTCAGTAAATTTTTACCCTTTTAGATTATTTTTTGGAAACAGTTTATAACAATTCTATTATTAGATAAGTCCATACAGAATAGCATACGGTATTGTGCTGAGAAAATATTACAGAACCTTAGTTCCAGCAATTTAGGAACAAGATGTCTAAAATACAATAAGCAGAAAGAAGCCTGAAAATAAAGGAAATTCCATCGACCAACAAAACGTTAGTCATTACAGGAGATTGTCATCCAAGAGAGTAAGAGTAGATGCATTTTGTTCCCAATCTTGCTGGTCATTATTTGTAGCCATAGGGTCAATTTTCATATCCCTATTCTGCTAAAAAGACGAAATGGAGTGCAGAACCTCATTTTTTTCAAATTCGAAAGGCCACAATGTCTCTTCTTCGGTGGACCGATAAACCCGAGATGGAGTCGTCGGATCAGAAACGACATCCGCCAGAGATAAATCACAGTCCAAGACTCACAAGTATAATCAGGAACCAAAGAAAATTTTCAGTAGAAAAGGAACTATAATTTCATCCTCCATATCACAATCAAAGTGTTCGGATTCAGGCAAACAAATGCCTTAACCCTAAAACAGCTGATCAGAGAAAAATTTCACCGTAAAGCTCAATATATGTCAACAAATGCCATAAAATGCCAACAAATTCTAGATCAATATACAAAGGAAGGAGTAAGAAAGTGTTTTAGCTGAGGTTTATACCTTATATTAGTTTACCTGACGAGAGAAGACCAACATCGACGAGAGGCCGATCCCATCTGCAAGTAGGCAAGGGGCCGAACCCGTCAACGAGACTATACTCTGACGGAGAGGAGGCGGAGGAGAGGAAAGTCCCAACGAATAGACGTAGATCTACTAGTAGGCGTAGTCTGATCGGACTAAGGAGAGAAGGAGGGAGAGACAGATCTGGGAGGTAGATCTGGGAGAGGAAAGAGCGATATTCTGTTCCTTGCTGCTCGGAGGAGAGGCGTAGCACGGATGAAGAGGGAGATTTGGGAGAGGCAGATCTGGCTCTCTTTCTCCCTTGACGATCATCTTGCAGATCTGGGAGAGGCAAATCTGGGAGGCAGATCTGTACGACTGTATCCAACCTCCATGATCTTGAGCCCGACTCCCTTGGACGGGACCCCAAACATCCGCTGGGCGAGGGTGGGGAGCGCAAGGAGCACGTCGAGGACGACGGCCTGCAACAAGTTGAACCGGACGTACCTGCTGAAGGCCTGGTTCCTGACGACCCCGAGGTAGAGACCGAAGAAGGCCGCGAACCCCGCAAAGGGGACGGCGCGGAAAGCAACGAGGAAGGGGAGGACGGGGGAGACGGCGACGGCAAGGGCAGGGACCTTCCATGTCCTAAGAATTCTCACCCATGTCTCCGCGCTGTTACTTCTTTGTTATTGTACCCTTTTAGATTATTAATCACCTCTAACCAATGGGGACAAAATATCCTGGTCATTGTGAAATTAAAGCATGTGATGTATAAAATGGTGGAACATATGGATTTTATTTTATAGAAACATATGATAAAAGTGATGCCATAACCATTCTCACTGTGAGCATCATCTACAGGCCCATACCAAGAACACCAGGAAAAATGGTGTATAATTTTTTTTTGGATTTCCATTATGCATTAGATATAAACCCAACAGGATCAGCAACAAATTGAATATTCTTGGTGCACATCAATTACCACTTTTTTTTTATTGTATCATAACATTTTAGAACTTCGATTTTTATGATCCAAAATAATGCTAGGAGATTAACAGCTAGATGATATGGTATCGACCAAAAGATAACAATGCGAATGAAAAAGTGTCCAATGGTACTTTAATATGGCATAATGGTTTTAGAACAAAAGTGCTGATGCAGGATCTTCCATCAGCTGATGAAGCATGTTCTCTGATCCTCTCGTTCATCCAATACCCGACTACGTGTTTTGCACTGCTTGTCGACTATAATGTCAAATGGAGATTCGGTATCATGATGTTTACTACGAAAGAAACGTTGATATTCTCTCATTCCTGACAAAGACTTGAGAGATCACTAACGTCAAAAGACCAACATATTTTTATTAGTAGTAGATATTTTACATGGCAATGAAATTACAAGAACTCAAATCTTATCAAATTACCCCATCTCGTGCCTAATTTTATCTGTACAGAAGTATTGGACTCGTTACCTTGACGATGAAACTATATTGTGCCAAATGGCATAGTCTTTTATTAGCTGCCTTGAACACTGAATTTGTTTGAATTTGCATTGTGGGTCATTGTTCTCTCGGATTGGCTTGAACTTGCTTGGTTTGTTTCTAGCTCGTCTTAAAATGAGAAAATGAAGATGAACATTCTACTATGCTTTTGGTCGCATGGATGATGCGTGCAGAAGTTTGATGAATCCCATGAAGCTCAGTTTTCCATCTGCATGCCGTACCCAGTCCTGAAGAACGATGTGAACTGGGACTGAAGGACCGAGTCCAAGTTCCTGGAGCAAACAACAGCCATGTGAAGACACACTACTAAGATACGAAGGAGAAAATAACAAACTATGCTCAACGAAGAACTACACTAAAGTTCTTTGCCAACAAACAGGTTGAAATTTTACACCAGAAATATACATGGCCTCTTTTGAGTTAAATCTCCATTATCGTAGTCCACTGACTGTCTAGATTGGATAACTTGCAAGATTCTTAAGAAATGGTTAACATACAAAAGGATGGGATTTGAACAACCAAACAAGTGAGACTACGTACTCATTTTAGCAAATGGATTTGTGGTTTAGCATAGATTTGAGCTTTGTAATTGTCATATGTTTTAAAGCTATCCCTGAGATCCAAACCAAAGATATTCCAGAAACTCAATGATCAAATGATTTTTGTTTTTTTTATTAAATGATTACCGAGGCAACTTCTTCAATCATAATAGTCCTGTTATCATCCTTGTCGAAGAGTTCGTAAGCATGTCTAGCATGTTCCTGCCAACTATCCAATCCTTCCAGCTGATGCACACTTATAGCAGCAGCAGAAAATTCGTCGAAGTCCAATTTTCTGTATGGCATATTGCTTACCTATAAATTGTAGAGAGAAAAAAAGAAACACCAAAAAGGTTATAATTTCACAACATTCGTGATAAGAAGAAGCCCAAAAAATAATGATGTAAAAATAAATACCACATTGACAAAATCAAGGACTCCTGAATCTTTCATTGCATTAGTTGAAGTCTTCATTAAGGCCTGTAGAACAGATAGCAGATAAGGTTTTCACATAGTTAAGAATTTCAACAAAAAAAGGAACTTAAATTTATTAAAAATACCATCTTGAAGTTCTTCATTGAAATATAGCCATTCTTGTTTGGCCCTAATAATGCAAACTGCTCTTTCAGGTAAGAGAGCTGGGATACTGTCAATGTTTTAGCAAGAGCCTGTAAAAATATGGATAAGATGGTCTGTAACACCTCAAGTAAATTAGTTATTTTATTTTCTACAGAAAAAAATAGTCCAATAAAAAACCTAACAGCATCAACATTAACCTCCTAAATGAGTTTCAGATGACTAGGATCACCTATTCCTCATTGTATGCCAAGTCTTGATTAGATGGATGTTCTTATTTGAAAATACCACAGCAATCTTGTTCTGCAATGTACTTATTTTGTCTGAATGCATGCATGTTGAGGTTTAGGCCCTTACAAAGTTTTTATATGGGGCCTTCTTAGATTGACCTTAATACAGAAACAGAAGCTAAAAGCCATGTTAGGTATGATGTAAGCCTGGAACTTTGATCATAAACAATAAGACGTAAATGAAATACAATGATTGCATATTGAGGTTTAGCCCCAAACAATCAGCCTTCTAGTTAATCCATTTTAATGCTACCTAATTTCGATTATGGCATAGACATAGTTGATTACAACTCTTGAGCTCTAAAGATATTGAGTTCAAAAGAGAAAGAGGTGGAGAATCTTGTGGTAGGGTAAGAAATAAGCTGGGGAGATGGGCACCTCCCATGGAATAAGTTTCATGAGATTATGGCTCCCCTGTTAAGTGCTCTTATGCCAAGGGGGTAAAAAATTCCAGTTAACTCTGAGAAAGAAGTCGTAACTGAAGAATCCTTAACAACCTTACACTAACCCCAAGTCCCCAACACAAACATGGTAAGGTCCTTGATCAAGTCAAAGGGTTGAACATTACATAGGAGGTAAAAATGTAGATAACTCTTTATCTAGCTCACTGCAGTATATGACTTCAACTTGATAGTGAACAAATTAAATCATAACCAAAGGAAGACATAAGTATATAGTTTCTCAAGGAAAAAGTGACACACCCTCAAAGCTGATTGCTGTAAAGATGATGAGCTGACATAAGCTTTAACAAGTTTGAAGACTAGAATATCCAAAGGAATGGTGACATCTTGATTTTCACGTATCCAAGGATGACCTACATACATGAAACAAGTTATAGACATCATAAACCCAGGAATATCTACCTACTATTTTGTGGTAACTCACAGAGAGCCTGAGTAGCAGTCATTCTTCTGCGATAATCCTTAGTCAGCAATCTTTTGACAAAGTCCTTTGCTTCAGAAGATAAAACAGGCCAAGGCTCATCCTGAAAACTAGGATCACCCTTTAGAACAGCTCGGAATATTCCTGACTCTGTACGAGCCCAGAAAGGGCGTATTCCACAAAGCAGAATATATGTTATAACACCAATGCTCCACATGTCTGCTTCAGTGCCATATGATCTGTGTAGAACTTCAGGAGCAACATAATATGCACTCCCAACAATGTCATTCAACCTTTCATCTGCACATCTCCAGAAATGTTAAACCAACGTCTGAAACTCAAAAGCAGGATGCAGAGTTAAAGCAAAGGTTATCCAGTTTCCTATCTTTTCACTTCGAAGAACACACCTGGTTTGACGAAATCTGACAAGCCAAAATCAATGACTTTAAGGGGAGATGTCTCATCTTTTGAGGTAAATAGAAAATTCTATGGCAAATGAAGCAAAAAAGAAGAAGAAGATCAAAATACAAGCAAAATTTCCTCGATATCTAATTTCAAATCAAAATACCAGATAAATTGTAGCAAACACATGCTGCAGCCTCTCTAACTAATCCAAATACCACTGCACATACAAGCATGCAAGGCATGACAACAAACAAGGTTTCTTCACTAACCTCAGGCTTAAGGTCACGGTGAACAACACCTTGCAGATGACAGAAGGAAGCAACATTTATTATTTGTACAATTATGGCCTTAGCATCTTTTTCCGTATACTTGCCACCCCTAAAAGAGAGAAAACCACAGTCAATCATTTGAAGATAACTAGTAATAATTAATTAGATATGCCATAAAATTTAACAATTGGAAGAATAACTGAAACACATAAAGTTAAAGTTACCTTGAGAGTATCCTATCTAATAGTTCACCTCCTTTGCATAACCTAAAACATAAAGTGACTAGATTAGTTACTTGAATTTAATTGGGAATACATTGATGAAGATTTTACACCATGTTAATTATTGAATTTCTTGATATTTGAATTTATGAATTTCCTTTCAAACTCCTATTTATTCATTAAAGATAATGTATAAAATATAAAAAGGTACAAGTGTATCAGCTAAAAGGAACAACAAAATGGGCCAATAAATCAGAGTGATCAAAGATCCACAACTCGCAAATAACAGGCCAGCAGCACACTAAAACAAAAGCCCAACTAATCATTTTTTACTCTCTCTCTTCCAATCCTTGGTTCAACAGCCAATTGTCAGATCAAATTTTGCCTTTTAACTCCTGTGTATTCTATATTTTCTATTGAATAATTTAGTATCATTTGATGCATGAACAGTCAATTAATTATCTGTAAATGATGGACAAAGTCGTAGTCATCACAAACTAACCATTACGTATTAAGATCCCAGAATTATAAAAAGAAAAGGAATTTAATTTCAAAATATAGAATTCCTAATCAATTTAGCAAATTACACATGGATTGTGATAATTTCTTATTTATGCATGACCATAGAATTAAACATCGACACGTGTCTGCGATATTTCGCTGACACGTGTCGGATTTTGAGTTGGCCGACACAATTTACAAGTGTAAATTGGAAAATACCATACGTCGGAGCCAAACTTTCACACGTTGGTGAATGTCGGAGTGTTGGTCGACACAGTGTATTTTTTATATTGAATTTGAACAATGTCGACCGACATGCTCATTAAACCTACGGACTTGCACAAGAGGTCCTTCCTTTTCATTTGTTTTTTCTCTTTTATAAGTTCCTGACTTCCTGTGTATCTCTTCTACTCATTCACAATCTAGTGGATTACTACAAACTTAAAAAGCCTTTTCTCCTTAATTGCTATTAAATTTTATCTCTTCTTAAGATATAACACTTGATTTTTATATAGAATCTTAGTTTTTTTCATTTTTTGTGTTTGTATTTTGAACTTTTCATGTAGATCTACATCTTAGATCTATCATAATAATAATTAGACCAAACTTAATAAAACATAGATTTTAGGTTTTTCCATGTTTTTTTTTTGTATTTTGATGTTAATAATTTGTTATTACATAGAATTATCCTAATAATACATACATCTTAGGCTTTTTTATGTTTTGATGTTAATATCCTGATATTACATAGATCTAACCTAATAATACATAAGTCTTAGGGTTTTTTTTGTGTGTGTTTTGTTGTTAATAATTTGATATTACATAGATCTAACCTAATAATTCTATAAAATCATTAAAAAGCAGTAAAATTCATAATTAAATAAAAAATAGTAAAATGTTAAGCATATATGAGGTAACTTTTATAAGCACTTTTGTTTTTAAACATTTATTAATCATTTTTACGTATTATTTATGCTTCAAGATATTTGTATTAAGTTCATCCAGTGTATTTAAATGTAATCCATATTGAAGAAGTTGATCTAAGTAGTCTAAGATGTAGATTATTACTTACTTCAGCTTATTCTAAAGTTTGAAATCAAAATTCAAAGTTTTTTATCCATTTCCATGGACATCCGTAAATTTACCATGTTTTCATCGACATTTCCGCCGATGTCTGATCTATTTCTTATTTTTGTTGGACTGAAGTCCAACACGAAATCGATGTTTAATTCTATGCGCATGACTTATGTTGACTATTGAAAAAACTTTATAAATCAAATTCAGTACTAAAAAAATGAATAATGCTTCAGACCATGGTGGTTTTGGCTTCTTTTCTAGCCATTAATTATGATGCTATTTTGTTTGTAACAATTCAAATTACTCTTTGCAGCAACACCTAAAACTTTCATATCATACTTAAACTAGCATCAACTACATTAGTGACATACTAAAAATATGCAACCATTCAAATCCAAATATTTAACCATTTGTCCATATTTGGATCATTCACAGTTAAAGATTGCATATTTACATATGACATTCATATAACAATGATAGTCTTAGGGTTTGTTTGGTAAAGATTTTGGAAACTCTTATTCCACAAGAATCTAATGTGATTTATAATCTTAACCAAACAGAATTAACGTGACAAATTCTGCATAGGATTCTATAAAATCAACAATTTAGATTCGTATATATTTTCAGCTAATGAAATAATCGAACATGAGTTCAGTCATAGAACAATCTACTTGATTTATGGATAAAATGTAGTTTTCAAGTTGTTTTTTTTCCCATCTACAAGAAATACAATAACATATTATAGAATCACAATTATATACTTCGCATTAAAATATAATAAATCTAAACTCTGAATTTCCTATTAACCAATCAAACAAGATATTTCTAAATGTATTACAGTACTGAACTTCCTCAGATTTTGCACTGGAATCTTGATTTTAACCAATTTTAGACATCGAAAATTAATACCAAACATACCCTTAATTGATTTGTAATAAGTCATATAATTTTGAGCAGCAACAGTTACACTTTCACGTTATACTTTTTAATCTTAAAACACAGTAGCAGTTTCTTAAAGCATATATCATATTTATAGATTCCAAGCCCAAATTTGTTCAGTTTTGAGACATTAGTAGTTGAGCTTGCATACTCATGTAAGAGATGATTATTACCACAATAGCCCTGATTCTAGGAAATATCCTAATAACAGACCGTCATACCTGTGAGATTTCATATTGTGTGATTGCATCCTTAACTATGTATCATAGAAGCTAATGCTGAAATAATAAGATAAGAATTATGACTTTCAAAGACATGTAGTCTTGAAAAGAAGAAAGATGAAACCAAATCCATATGGATAAGCCAAAAGTTTGGCTAATTAGATATGACGTTCAGTTTTCTTTTTCTGGAGAAAAATGATGCAAAAATATGTAATGATTAGAATAAGGAAGAAAAAGACTGGTAAAGAAAAACAGAGTACGAAAAAGATATCCATGTAAACTCATAACAATTACGTGTCCAACATGATGTAAATGAGTACATTTAGGGATGGTGATTGCTCATTCGAACAAGTACTTGAATAGAACAGAAAATTTCCAGAACTCACATTAAAGGGTTTGAGGGGAAAAAAGAAACGGAAATAGTTATAGAAAGATATGTAAGTAGGGTAGTTGTCTCAAATAATAAAAAGATGGAATTCTGGATATGGAAGGATGATTTGAACTTACTCCATTACTATATACACATTATCCTCATCCTCATAAGCCTCATGGAACCACACTAGATTCTTATGTTCTGTAAGAGTAGTGAGTATTCTAACTTCTCGTCTGACATCTTCAATGGCTATGGCTGTTGTCATCTGGAAATAGGAGACACATCTATATAATTAGCTAAAAAAAATATTTTAAACCATCGATAGTGCATGAATAATTTGCTAAAATACAACACCCCCACCCCCCAAAAGTCCTGTAATACAGAATTATACATGAGACATGTTATTCATGATGGAGTGACTTAATAAGAAGCATAGTACCAAATGTCAACATGTGTCACCTAAATTTCACCGACACATGCATTATTTTCAGTTAACCGACACAACTACAATACGACACCTACATGAAAGTTTTGTGAACAAATGTAGTTTTTTTTTTTTACTGTGTTTCAACTAACATGTCAATATTTTGCTGACACATGTCTACTTTTTAGTTTACCAAAATCCGACACAAAACTGACATTTAGAACCTTGGTAACAAGGAGACTGGGAAACAATATAACCAGCATATTGCATGAAAATATAAATAGAATCTCTTTACAGCATTAGAGCACAGCTCTACAAGTATTTTATCCTACAAGACTCTAGTGCAAATTTAGACAAGCACAAAATTATGCAGAAGAATATGGGCATGAAGCTTCTGCACGTGAGAATAGAGATACGCTTGAAGAGAGAAATTACTGCATGAACAAAGGCATGCAAGTAGTGCAATCACTTTAAATGACAATCTAAACCTTAGTGCAAATTTATATAAGCACAAAATTATGCAAAATAACATGGGCGCGAAGCCATGTAGACATGAGAATAGAGATGCACTTGAAGAGAGAAGTTATTGCATGAACAAAGAAATGCAAGTAGCACAATCACTCCAAATGACATTCTAAACCATTTCGTTGCTTAGCAGCATGTGGATAAAGTGGTGGTACTGCAGGGACAAAAGGTGTGGGGGCATGACACTCATACCAAAATAAACAATTGCATTCATTTTGCCAGCTTTCAAATATTAATTTGCTGACAAATGTAGTAAAGCTTTCTTGTATGACATCAAGACACGTTGCTAGCAGATAAAAGGTTCCACCAGTTCAGGAACTTCATAAATGAATTCCCATAAAGATACCCTCCACATGAAAAGATGATAGCATGAGTAAGAAGATGTATTAATGCTAATGACTATACAAGCACTCGAAACTTTCTGCTCTTTGAATTAGATTGCAGTTGTAGACAAGGAGACGCAACGTAATAGTGTAGTAAGTACTACGCTGAACCCGACTTTACAAAATGCAACCCAGACATTGAGTACAATAATTACAATTGACAAAATGGACAATGGGAAGATGAAGAAGCAAGGTCAAGAAGATCAACTCAAATATAGAGCTTAAATAACTGAAATGAATTCCTAGTATATTCAGCATAAACTAATCTTCTGCATCTACCAAAATACAAACTTCTTAGATAATTAAAATACTTAAATTTATCAAAGAAAGAGAGAAGGAAAAAACATATTCACCTTGGCCTTGGGAATAACTTTGACAGCCACTTCCAGCCCTTTGTATTCCCCCTTCGTTGCCTTTGCACATGTGGTATAACCAAAATGGCCACGTCCAACTTCTTCTCCAATTTCATACCTGGAAAAGAACTTCTTTGAGTACCCAAAATTCTTGTCTAACACCAATTCAGCCACACCATTCTCTGGAATCGAGGTTTCGCTTGGCTTTGACGTCCCGTGCCGACGTGCAAGAAAAGCCTTAATGTGCTTAGCTGGAGAAGGAGGTGGAAAAGGGCGCTTTAAGACTCTCAAGGGGGTTGAGCTTGCACTGGTATTAGATGGAGAATTCTTATATGAACTTGATATAGGACTGGGTATGTAGAATGGGAAATAGGAATTCTTTGGGGTTCCAGTATTAGATGGAAGGTCCTCATTTTTCAGCTCCTGAGGCTTTGCTCCTTTTGTTTGGTGCCTTTGGACATGTTTCCCATGACAAGTACCCATGGAAATCAGAAACCAAAGCACCCAAAAGAAAAACCAACACCAAAACAGCTCAAGATGGAATTTTTGGGTCAGAATACAAACATAGTGGAGCTTCCATTCCTAAAGCTGAAACGGAAGATTTATCTCCAAAAAGAGAGCGCCATAACCGCTGAGGAAGACAACACAAGAAACGGAAATGGTTAGAAGGTGTGAACAAAAACACAGAGAAAACTAGACCCAAATCAGACGTAAACGATTTATACCCAGATTAAAATCACAGCAACTATTAAAACAAATGATAAAAATAAGAACTTCTTACGAAAATAAATGGAGGGAGGGGTAAAAAATCAAAATTTCCTTTACCAGGCAATGGACCGAATGAAGAGAGTTGGTAATACAAAGCGAAACCCGGCCGGAAGGCAGAAAGGAGCTCCTTTCGAAGAATAGAGAGAGACCCAAATCAAAGATGTCCAGAAAAACGTTAATACTTGAAATGAGAGAAGGCCGAGCAGCACTGCAGTCTGCAGCAGAAGAAAGACGACAGGGTGCTATGGGAGGGAAATGGCAGAGGAAAAGGTCCCGTATTTTTCATTTGCTCTTCCGACCTCTACGATGAGGTGGAAGGTTGTTTTATTAAGACACAGATTTGTTTGATCTTTCCATGCCTTTTTCTTCCTCCCTGTATTAGAGAGAAAAGGATGCTAATTTTGGTGTTTTCTGGATTTTGATTTTTGATTTCAGTAACAGGCTGCTTTTCTTATTCCAGCCAGATTAGTCAGAGGTTGAGTTTGTCGTGTGATTACAGATTAGTCAGAGGTGTATGTAAATTTCTACAAATAGTAGCTTGGATTCATTTGTACAATATACAATGATGTAAAATTTGCAATGGCATCTAATCTGAATGATAAATGGTATAACCATATTATTTGGTTGCATTTTTAACTATAGAATTGTCTTTACCAGTGTTTAGAAAATGAACTTTAATTTTTGAAGATGAATGCCCATTAGAGTACTAGGCTAGCGTTTGAGTTGGATTCTTTAGATACTTCAAGAAACTCATCTAAATGTTATGAATTCTTAAGAAAAAAAATAAAAAATCCTGATTTTTTTTAATCGAATCTCACAAACCGACCTTAATTTTGATCGTGTGCTTTCAAGAAATCAGGGTTTTGCGACTCTCGTAATAATCCAACTTCCATTAAAATTTAAAAAACATGGCTTATGGCTGCATATGGATACGGTAGAGTTTTTTTTTTTTTTTGGTAAAAGTTTAGATATGTATTTCATCGGCTTTAAATGTCCGATAAGAAAAACATAGTATTGTATAGAATATTACAACACCATAGGCAAACAGCCTCAAAAAATAATTGTCCAGATGTTACACCAAGTAGACAAAACTGCAAATGCTTATCAAAGGAAGCATCAGAGACCATCAGGGGGTAGTGAACCTCTCCCTGAGTCATCCAGGGGCAAAGATTCAGCTCCAGAAGGAATTCTGGAGGAAGAAGGGGTAGGAAGATTGGAGGAGTCAGTTGGCTGAGTAGCAATAGCTGACATAAATTGCCTCATCTACTCCTTATCAAATCCTGCAACAAGATTGTCTATCCAGAGATTCATGAAAAAAATAAGATCACTAATAATATCAGAAGCTGAATTACATGAATTTCTGAAAATCCTATTATTCCTTTCTTTCCATATCAACCAGAGGATGACTTGAACCAACATAATCCACCCAGAGTAAGGCAAATAGAATTTAAGATTAGGGACAGATAGGAATAAATCTGCCACAGAGAAATATCCAGGGTATAATGCTGATGCTAACAAGAAGTCCCAAATTTTTCTAACAAAAGAGCAATTTAAAAACAAATGATTATTATGCTCAATGCTCACTAGACAAAAAGTACATAGAGGAGATCCAGCCCATGATCTTTTTAACAAATTTTCTTTTGTCAATTTTTTGTTCTGAATTACTAGCCATGCAAAAAGCTTGACTTTTAAAGAAGTGGTACTGGCCCAAATACACTTAAAGAACCCATAACGAATACCCCCATCATTTAATATATTGTATGCTGCCTTTACAGTGAAAGGACAATCATTTGGCGATAGCCAAATGCATATATCATCTGCAATATCCAAATTTAAAGTTTGCAAAATGGGATATGGAAGAGTTTCTTGATAGAATTTTAATCCACCAGCTTCTCACAAAAGTCCGACCTCTCCAACATAAAGCTGTCGGTTATTGGAAAAACTACAGATTAAACTGAGGATGTGCAACCTAAGAAAAGCATATTCCATGCATGTTCCACTGCGATTGTTTTATGTGCCAACAACTCAATTACTCAAGGAAAGCCAAATAACCATGCAGATAAGACATTGAGAACCGACCAATAAAGATCAAAATGTTTGAATATCTACCTCATAGTTTTTTGTTTTTTTTGGGAAACAATAGTATGTATATTTTTCTCCTACAGATCATAATATTCGAACGTTAAAGGAAGGTGTGAGTTCCACTTTTCTTGGTTAATTGCACCATAACAGTTGGTTAATATCTACCTCATAGTTAATTGCAGTATATTTTTTTAGTTTTTATGAAAGTGTTGTTTGCCTGAGATTAACTACCATTTGTAAGTTTCTTATCGAAATTCTAATTCTAATTTCATTTAATGTCATACCATTCATGTAATATTATTCTATCTAGTCCTTCATGTAGACTATAAGTAAGAAATAATGATTGCATCTTTTCATAAATCATGAAATTTAAAAATAAAAAAAGTAAAAGTGTTAACATGTACTCATCAAATTTCATTCTATCTAGTTCTCGATCTAAACTACATTTAAGAGTATTTCATCTATAAAAATGTTGAAAAAAAATTATAATGTACTCATCTAATATCATTCTCTATTAACATTTATAATGTTTTTATAAACATGGATTCAAAAAATACACATTAATAAGTGAATGTTTCACAATCTTATGGGAATTTTTTTTTTTTAAGAAATCCATAATTCACAAAAAAAAAAAAGAGCAAATATTGAAATATGAAATTTTTATTTTTTGTGTTCTATATAAATAAAGTTTAGGATTGTAAAATTTTAATTTAATGATTGTGATAGAAAGAAGAATTATAAATCATAAATATGCACATATATATTATGATTGAGAAAAAAAAACAAAAATTTAATATTTATTTAAAAATATTTTATTAATATAAAAATGACCAATAAAATCCTGTTTAATAAGATATGCAAAGACGAGGTACATAAAATTGATATATTTGACTCAATCAATTTTTTTTCTTCTGTTATTTATTTATTGAGAGATATTGATGAAGGAGGAAAATTAAAAAATTTCACTATTTAAAAGGAAAAATCTTTTTCTCTTTTTCTGTTTCCGTAATTTTGTGATTCATAAAAGTAATGGATGAATGTTTTCCATTTATTCAGTCACATATAAAGAGAGACATTGATATAGAAAAATTAGAAGATAATGTAACTAAAAAAAATAAAAAGAAACTTTTCTCTCTATCTCTCTTTAAGGTCTGTTTAATAGTATTTCAACTTCTGAACTTAAGTGTAGAAGCTAACTTCTGACTAGAAGTTGTCGTACCCTAACTTTTGAAAATGTAAAGAAATCACTATTCCAAAAGCTACATACTTCTAAGAAGTTAGTAGTATTTGGTAAAATCGTTGAACTATTGTCGCTTTTGAGAAGAAGTTACATGTTTAAAAATTGTTCAAAAGTTTCACTAAATCGACCCTTAATATTGTGATTTATGGAAAACAATAGACGGAAACTTTCAACACAGAGAGAAAAAGAGAGTGTGTGTGTGTGTGCGTGGGGAAAAAATTAGGAATAATTAAAAGAATTAAATGAAAAACTTAAGAAAACTATACATAATAGAAGAATTTAAAATTTGAAAAGTTAATAAACAAATTAAAAAAACTTGAGTCCAGAAGAGAGTTTTTTTTTTCCTTACCTCTCCTTATTTCGAAAAAATACGTCCACGTTTAATATAACAATATTGTGATACATTAAGTGGAAATCAGTGTACCGCCTTGATTGATTCCGAGGCATTTGATTGCTTGTGTACAACTGTACATCCACCGTCCAAATACCTTATTGACGATTGGCTGACCCACCCAACCACCAACTACAACATCCAACCAAAAAAAAAACTTCCGGTTCACAACGGCATTGAAGACACACGACACTAAATGGTAGTGCGCCCAAATGCAAACCTTGTCACTCCTCTCCCATCTGAATTCTTATAACGTGGCTTATTAAATGAATGGAGCCCACTCACTCATGTCCAACTATGCATGTCTGGCCTTTTAATTAAGAAAACAACTCATTTCCATTATTCCTTCTTTCATCGTTACGATTTAGTTGTTGTATTTAGGAATGCAAACGAATCAGGCACGATATGAATATTGTATTCATATTTGTTTTTAAAATTCAGATATAGGTATCATATGAATAGGAAAATTATATATTCATATCTTTAAAAAAATAGATACGGATACGAAATAGATAAAAAAAAGTTTAGATACGGATAAAACTGATTATAAAAACGTATATAATGATATACAAATCACATAATTAAATAAATCATCAATAAGATTTTTATGTATTTTAAATTATTCATTATATATGAAATAAAAATAATATATATATATATATATATATAATAAAAATAAATTAGACATAATGATAGTTATGTTGGACTTACCTTTTCTAAAAAGAAAAGAAATTATGAATGCAAATCTTAATGTTCCACCTCTAGTTAATGATTAATAAAAAAACTTGTCACGTTTTGTATCATATTTTTGTTAATTAAAGTTAGTGAATTCTATAAATGATAAAGTAAAATCCTTGTAAATTAGATAAATAAATTTTGAGAAGAGAAACATAAAGAATTAAAGAACTTATATATAATAAAGTCCTAATTTATAAAGAACTATTAGGATGTCTATTTCAAAAGTCAAAATAACTGTTGGATGACATCATGACATGTCATTAAGTACTTTAGCATCAAGAAAGAGAGAATAGATATGCGATTTGATTAAGTTTTCAACATTAAATATTTAATATATATCTATGTATACAGAAAATTTTGAATGAGCCTACAAGATCACTCTATGTAAAATGAGCCTCTATGTTCTATATCATGGATAAAATTGATATACAAAAAAGCAATTGGTTTTAAAATTTCAATTATAGGTATCATAAATAGATAAATGTTTTTTAAAAGCCTATGAATTGTGAATAACATTGGCAAGGTGTTATTGAATATTATCTTTTTTAATAAACTGAATAACTTTATTAACTACTAAAATTCAGTAAAAAACAGCAAATATTTTTATATTACGATATTATAGAGATTACTAATTAGCATAATTAAGATACAATGCCTAATTTTTCTAATGAGAAGATGTTACCATTAGGTTCAGTCGATTCCTCTTTTTTTCCACCCTTTGCATCTCTTTATACGGATTCGTTTCTTTCAGTAATTACTACATAATAGTAAATAAATATAAGTTGTTGTTCTTTTATACCAATATGTGTATACGAAACTCGAAGAATGATTAGATTAAGTTCCTATATTAACAATGCTATGTAAGGCACACGCTTGATTTCAGTAAACTATGTATATTTAATCTACTATATATTGAAGAATAAGTTTGTTATTTATAGTGTATATTAAGTAGTAGTTACTGAAATTAAATTAAATTGTTAAGTATTGATGGATTTCGACACAATTTACGGAATAAATACAATGCCTACATTGGAAGCTTGCCTCATTAATTGCAGAAGTGGATGCCACTGTGTGTGAGATATTAGTGGTAAATTATATATTGTTAACAAAATCAATATTTGTGTAATTATAGTAAATTACATTATTTTATTGTATTACTTACAATAACTTATTTTTAAATTTTGCATGATGATGTGTTTATTCTGTAACTACAAACAAAAATATTCCATTAGGTCATTATTACGAAATACATACCAGTAGCTTCTTTAGCATTCACCTCATGCTATTAATTTGAGGTCATCTTTGATGTTAATTTCTTCAATCGTAATAACGGCCTTGCTTGAGATTTACTTGTTCCTGTTGTATAATATATTATTTCAATTTTTTTAATAAACACTGATAAATATTAATGAATGATATTTACTACAAAATAGATGTTTACCTTCCAAATGGTTTTCTTTTTGTCCAGATTCTTGTGTTAATCCAAAACTAAAAGTTGGATTGACAAATGAGTCTATGGTGAAGATATGAATCATCAAAATGTTAGTACTTATTTTCGATAAATACACAGGTTTTTTAGTAATTACAGTTTCACTAATATCAATGTTTATTATTATATCAGTTATATATGGAATCTACAACTTAAATAAATTACTGTTATAAAGATTATGTTGTTAGTTTTTCCCTAAGGTTAAATATGACTTCATATATTGCTATTATTACTCATATTCTTATTTCCTTGTAATTAGTGAATTTATTATTTCAATAGTAGTTATGTCAAACTTCCAGTCTAATCCAACTATGGTCAAACTTGATCGATTCCTCATTTCCTCAGATTGGTCGGGTATATTTCCATATGCTTATCGCTATGGGAAAGCAAGAGTTATCTCTGATCATATTCCCATTATATTGGATACGGCCCCACCTGATTGAGGGCCAACTCCATTCAAATTTTATAAATCATGGTTTCTTGTTGATGGATTTGAGCAATACATTCAGGATTGTTGGCAGACATCCAATTGCTCATATCCCTCATTGTAACGCCCCGCACCCAGGCACGCTACCAAACAAAAGCATCACAAGCCTAATTACACAAATTACAGAATAAAAAGAAACTGTAACCAAGGCTCACCTCTAGGATCTCGATGCGTGGCTAGAAACTTCGATTCCTGCACCGGAAACTGGCTGCACGCGGTCTGCACCTGAAACACACACAGCACGCGTGAGTGACATCTAAGTCACCCAGTACGCGCCCCCAAAACACCTAACCACAAGCAAGCACAGTAAAACC
>JAMKQA010247414.1:0-39624 GCA_024699735.1 Posidonia australis
AAGGAAATAATTATACTATCCTTGGTAAAGTAGCTGAATAGGAAACTGGCTAGTGGATTCGAAAAAGGAAAAAAACATAAATCTTTTGTTCAGAGAAATTGCGACATTGTAATTTCGACCTTGCATTATCAGTTCATCAAATAAGATTGTAAGGAACATAATAGAGGCTTGTTCATTGCAATTAGCAAACCTTTCCATTCACTAACAAGTAACAACTTATTAGGTAATCCTACCTCCCCATAAATCCTAACTTCTATGGTGAAGTTTGCCAATGCAGTGACAACCTGATAACACCATCAAGCATATTTCATTTATTGACAGACTTGGGGTTGTCAACACAAGCATAAAGAACAGAGGACAAGAAGAGCCTGCAAAAACAACTAATGCCGATAGAGGCAATGAAACATCCATATCAACATATAAATTTCCCTTTTTGTTTTGCATGCAAGAATAAGGTTGTCAAGTACGAGAAAAATGACTAGCCAATTAACCGCCATGAGCAATGATGAAAGGAGGTATTTGATGGAGGCAGGGATCTAGTCTATATGTTTATTTCTTATAATTGCAACATGATATTGTGTTTTTAAAAGCCATGATTTTACTGATATGGAAGTTGAAAGAGCTGAGATTTCAGAGTAATGCTTAAAGAAAAATGCATATCTTAGGATACAAAAGGAAAAGACACTTGTAATTCTGCGAAACTAATAACCATGAATCAAGAATCTACGACAAGTTGTCTTGGGGGCAATCCAGAGCTCTATGAAATTTTGCATGTTGTCGTTGGATACGCCTTTAAAGAGATAAACTTGCTTCACAATTGGGAGGAAGAGATGTTGGCAGATGCTTTTGTGTATGGACTTGGGGAGTTGATCTATCACTTGCTGTTGGTTCAGGCTCTCTGCTCTAAATCTTAGGCACATGTACGCCAATATCTGTTGCTTCAGTCTTGGAGGTAAATGGTTCCGACACACAAAGCTAGATGCTGCCTGAATGCTGTTTCTCTGCATGCAATCACCATAAAGTGAGCTATTACTTTATATTGCATTTTGTTTTGAGGTTTTAATTATTAAGCTTGTTGTAGATATATTTCTCAGCAATAACAGAATCAGTAGTACTACATCAATTGAAATATATATGTTCATCACAGGAGATGAGAAGCATGCACTTACGAATTCCATAGTTCTTCGTGTTCCTTCAACGACTAAGAATGTATTCTGCAAAATTTAGTGAAGTTCAGTGTGGCTTTCTGAGATGGTTCGTGAAGGAGAGAATATACATAAAGAGTATATGCAGGTGCACATAACCCCAAGCCCCCCAAAATTCACACAACTGAAACAAAAACATGCACATGCTCGTCGTGATCAAGAGATCATCTTTCCTGTGAAAATCAATCGAAGTGATCCTCCCTTCCTGAAACCCAAAACCGCACACTCCAGTCGCATGCTCCCGCAATAAGAAAACTAGCAAAAACAGAATCGTCCATCTAGAAAGGATTAGGGAAAAAAAAAAGGTGAATCTGAACTCACGAAGTCAGGGAAGACGGCGCCCACGGCCATGGACCGCACGATCCCATCGCTGAGCTCCTCGACCAACGACATCGAGACCTGAATCGACCGGAGGATGGCGTCTTGGATCCAGTTGGAATGCAAAGGAAATTGTGGCCCTTACCAGTGAGAGGAAGGTGGAGGAGCGACCGGATCACCACTGTGAGAAGTGAGACGGGAGAAGGAGCGGAGGGTTTTGGGCGGAAATGGCGGGAATGAGGAAATGGAGAGAGCAAGAATGGAGCGGAGCGAGACCACGACCGTACTCACTGCGAGAATTTATAGGGCGCGAGCCGACGCGGGGGCCCATGCTGGGGGCAGGGCCGAGAGGGGGGGCGGAGGTGGTGGTGAGGGTGAGAAGAGAGGGGGCGGCGGAGGTGGTCGTGAGAGAGGAGAGGAGAGTGAAGAGACGAGAGGGTCGGGTGTTTATAATTTTAGAGTACTATTGCGAGGACTATTGCGAGGACATGTCCTCGTAAAGTCCTCACTAATATTTTGCGAGGACTATTGCGAGGACATGTCCTCGTAAAAGTCCTCGCTAATATATTGTGAGGACATGTCCTCGCAATGTGCTCGTTATAAGTCCTCGCAAAATCTGATTTTTCTAGTAGTGGTCGTCTGAACTGGATACAGGTCAATACTCGAGGTATGGAACGGCATACCGAAAATCACATTGGTCGACCAAAAATCCCTGATCTGATAGTTCGATTTGGTTCGATCGACTGAACCTACATCAGGAGAACCAAAACTGACAAAAAAGGACATACCGAAATGGTTCGGTATGTCATTTTCTATGAAAGCAGAAAACAACCCCTAGCCACAAGTCCGTGAAATCGTCCAAAATGGGACTAAGGGACGGACTCCCAAAACAAGCACCATAAAATCCAACTAAAACATATATGGTAGACCCTCGATTCTATTCAAAATCCACACAATCAAAACCAAAATCCATTCACCATATAAGAAGATATTAATTTGCAAACACAGAGGGGTCAAAAAGGACCTAAACTATAACAACCACCATAATAGCCATAAATGCCACAATAAATCTCCAAAAATTCTTAAACATTAAATTTAGCCTAGATTACATGCATTCTAGGCATTTCTACTATTTTACGTAATTTCTACTCATTGGGTTGGAGGTGCGCACCTGAAAACGGCCTTCTAAGACCCAACGCTCAATTTCGACCAACCATCGCACCACTGACGAGCAGCTCACCTCCCACACGTCCTCGGCTATTCTCTGAGCACACGCGATGCCGAGGATGAAGTCTGGGATCCACTCGATGGTTGGAACACCAACAACACCTCCACCTCTCTCTCTCTCCCACTCTCGGTCTCTCTCTGTTTCCCCCTACCTGCACCCACCAGCATGGAGGGGGAAGGAGTGAAGAATAAGGGGAAGTGGAGGGAGGGGAAATGAAAGGATAGGAAGGGGGATCGAAAGCATGGCTGGGCTCTAGTGCTTTTGTTCTGCTCAGTTGCCACTAGAAAATAGGGAAGGGGAAGATGGCAGGGAGGAGAAGAGAGGGAGGTGTGTTGGAGAAGACTTGCCCCAAGCATGCATTTATACACGAGAGAGGAAGCCACTGTGCACATGCCCATCAACCTAAGCATGCACGCTCACCTACATGTCTCTAGCCACCCGCCAGCCACACTGCACACAGCCCAACCACAAGCTCCCAGCACGAGGCCAATTACAAGCCTCACCAATTGGCCTACAAATGTGGGCCCCACACAGACCCACACACGGGCCCACAAACACAGTGCCACACACATAGTGCCAACCACATACAGTGCCGACCACGTGGGGACAAGCACAAGAACACATAAATAGAAGCTGGCCCACGAGGCCCAAGTCTAAAACCACAAATTCATACAACAAGCATCGGGAACAATAACACCTGCCTAGGAATAACTTCATTAAAAATGTAAATAATTACAAAATGAATTTACGGGTGTCACAATTTACTATACCATATTAAGCTGCGTACTTTGATTTTATTTTGTAAGGAAAAGAAGAGAAGGAAGAAGCTCACCAACATAGACACCCTTAGGTAATGTTGGTGTTGTCTTAAGCTAGTTGAACCCAATACAACCAAAAATCTCCTTAGGCATCTCGAGAATTAGTGAAAGTGAACCAAGAGTAGTGATCACACAATGGCTTCAACATCTGTGGAGTAAAGAAGTCGTATGTAAACAAAGGAACATTGGAGAAGCAAGTGAACAACACCTTTTACGAAAATCCCATATCCATAGCTACATCTCCATCATAGGCAATTGTTGCATGAAAAATTTAAAAATAAGGGCATTCTTGTATGGTGCTGAAACCCTAACTATCTCCACATTAGGGAGGATAATCGTCGGATGTCCAAAATTGGTTGTTGGCTTGTGAAATGGCAAATCATCTTCTTCGTGATGACCTCCAACCACTTCCACAAAAGATCTACCATCGTTGGAGGATTCCTCCACATAGAGAGGAAGGAAGAGTTCATGAGTAGACAACAACTACAAAAGAACATGACAGGTGAAGGACGAAAGAAATCAACAAGAAATAAAGCAAACCCACCATCGATCCCACAACCCACGAATAGACAACAACAATAAAACACAATAGGTGGAGGACGAAAGAACCACTTGTCGTCGATCTCATAGAATAAGAACCCAACAAATATGAAAAGAAACAACAACACAAGCAATTGCAAAACACAATAACTCTCGAACAAAACGAAGGAAAATTGCATACAATAAACACACACAATCGGGAAAGAAGAACCCACGAAAGAGAAACCCATGAATAGCCGCTACAAAACCAGTAAAAAATTCATACCTAAATCAAGGAGGAAGGAGGAGAACGCTACATAGAAGAATCTAGTATATCAATAACAAGACCATTCCACTCCAGCTGAAGATCACCTCAATTTCCCATCGAGAATCGCTCTCCAGAATCCTAAATGTCAGACATGAAGAAGATCCCAACTGTTATCACTAGAACCCTAGACTTCTCTCCTATCACTCCTCGAGCCCTCATCCCTTAGCTTCCCAGTTGGCTACTCATAGTACCATATCTATAAAAAAGAAAACAAAATACTTGTTAAATTTTCAATCATACAAGTAACGTTAATAAAGAAAAGTAACACTTATACATATAGCCATAAAACATCTAACAATGTATGTAGTTGCTTTTTTGTTCATCCTCTCCCTTTCCTTCACTCTGTTGTGGCATGTCTTCATGTTCTTGAAGAGTATCTTATAAGTGAATGATGTCCAATCATACTTGCCTATTTCATCCAGATTTTTCAAATAGGCAAACAATTCTTTTAGGATTGCGAAATTTAAGTCTGGAACAAGGTAATCAAGCATGATAAATAGTAGCCATAGCTTGACCATGGTATTTGGGTTGTATTTGTTTCTATCCTTCATGACATTCTCAAACACTAGCTTTATTTACCATTCTCAAACACTAGCTTTCAGACTCAAGGGTGTCCTCCATAACATTTTGGATAACTATTTCTTTGAACCCAATTGGAATTCTTAGGATTTCAACAAATACTTCTTTTGTAAAATCCATCTTTTTTCCATGTACTGTGAAAGAATTCCCACCAAAGTAGTTCCCAATCAATGTGCCTATCAAATAAACATTTACTTTAGACTTCGACAAAATCATGGAAATGACCAAAATGTGTACTTGAAATCACCTCCAACTCAACTTTTGTAAATACTTCTTTCATTAGTTTGTGGAAGGGACACAACACTGTTGGAATCTTGCTTTTGTTGTAATTAGGAAATGTAAATAAAAGAGAAATCAAGAACTACAATATTAAATTAGAAATTGAAATTAGAAAGTACAATAAAAAACTTACAATGAAAAATTTGAATATCTAATATATACAATATTAAATCACAAATTGAAATAATTAAGAAAGTACAATATTTAAAGTAGAAACTTACAATCGTAGTCTTTCTTCTTCGTCTTGTTCTTATTTTTCATTCTAGGATCCTCTTCCTCCACAATGCTCTCTATTCCAAACATGCAAACATTTAAACAATTAACCAAAATACCTTATATTTTTGCTAAGTTTAATTTAAAGTAAAGTTACCTTCTTCTTCTTTTTTGAGCTTCTTTTCCTATCTCTTCTTCTTTTTCTATGGTCCCTTGTCCTTGAACTTCTTTTTGGATTTGTGTGCTAGTATTTTCTTTCTTTTCATCTACTTCTTAAAAGAAGTAGAGGCTTCACCACCAATTAGTTTAGTTTTATAAGTAGTTGTCTCTTTTCTTTTCATTCCAGTCGGACTTTCTTTTCTTTTGGTGTCCAGTGTTTTTACAAGGACTATTAAGGTTCAAGTAAGACACATCTTCGTGCATAAGACTTCTTCTCAAGCTGAAAGAAAATTTATTAACAACCAACCTATCTATCATGACAAAAATTAAGCATTATAAATAATCAAGTAAAATTAATTTAAAATATAGAATCTAGTGTTAATGAAAAATAATAAAATAAAAACATAAAGATTTTAAAAGAAAACAAGGACAAAATAAAAACATACTTTTTGATATCCAAACATAAAGATTTTAAAAGAAAACAAAGTAGAAAGGAAAAAAGAGAGGACGAATGTGTAAATGATTGAATGAATAAGTGTAAGAAAGAAAGAGTTAAATCTAATGTTAAGGAAAATCTAGAATCTAAAATCTCGAGTTTTTTTGTACAGATTTTATCATTAGCTAGGTTTGTTAGCTTATTTCAAGTTCCACTTTCAAGATTATTATAATCATCAAATCATATTGTCGCAAAATGAAATCTAATCTTTTTATGATAGACTCTTGATGGTTTTTTGTTTTGAAATGGCGTAGTGATTGTTCCTGGCATCTATCATAATTTTGAAATTAGCTAAACTCATTTTTCACGAAATAAATCTATTTTAACATGTCCGTGACGTTCAAATCCCTAACCTCTTGTCCAATCACAAAAGATTCGTAGATACTTGACAATTTTTCTTAATACACAAAATGTTGCTTAAGGTTAACAGAAATTTCTTTTCAAACCTATTAGGAAGCTAACCTGGTCGTGAGAGCGGTCAAGCAATTTGCAAGAACCAAGAAGTCTGTTTTTTTTTTCAAACGATACTGACATACTGTATTACGTTGGAGCGAAAATTCCCCATAAACCCTACAGGAGGGAAAAAGGGGACGGAGAGAGAGAGCCCACGCGCGCGATGGAGGCAGTGGCGAGTACAGTAGGCGGCGGCGGTTTCGCTGGAGAAATGGAAGTGGAGGCGTATCGGCGCCTCTTCCCTCTCCCCTACTACGAGCGCCATCTTCTCGAGTCCGTCCGTCCCGACGCACGTCCTCTCTCCCAATCACGAGACACCACCATTGCTCTCGGACCCGTCGCTACGGCCGACGGCTCCGCCCTCGTCAAGATCGGAGACACCGTACGTCCAACGGAGCCTCGTTTCACCGTCTTTGTTTTCTTTTACTTTAGTTGCATTCGATCTGTTTGTTGAAATGCTTCGTTGGTGAGGATTATGCAGGCGATGCTTGCGGCCGTAAAGCTTGAGGTGATGACCCCTCCTTCCCACTCGCCCGACGAGGGCTCCCTGGGTACTATACTATACTATACTATACCAGACAAGAAGAAAAGGACGTTGCTTTCTGAATGCTTGTGTTGCAGTGGAATGAGTGATTGTGTGTTTTGTTGCTTACCAGCTATTGATTTTACCATGCCTCCTATATGTTCTCCCGTTGTTAGGCCTGGGAGGCCAGCCGAGGCTGCACCGGTTATATCAAAGCAGTTGTCTGATGCTATTGCAAGGTACTTTCCCCATCTGTTTCTTGTATTCCATTTTGTTTGGAATGAAATAGTAACGTCATAGGGTCAGATCTTTTCTTCTTTAGCTTCTGTCAAAATATTTCCCTTTTTGAGAGAGGAATTTGACGATGTTTCTATAATCCATTCCATGTTAAGTTGACAATTATTCATTGGCTATCTGTTGTCACGAGTCTCTTTAATACTTTTCTTCTGGACTTCTAATTGGTGGTTAATTGGGTTCTCCGGACTCATAAATAT
The DNA here is from genome assembly GCA_024699735.1 of Posidonia australis. Taxonomy (NCBI): domain Eukaryota; kingdom Viridiplantae; phylum Streptophyta; class Magnoliopsida; order Alismatales; family Posidoniaceae; genus Posidonia; species Posidonia australis. The sequence goes on from JAMKQA010247414.1 coordinate 7,613, forward strand.
GCTGGTACAAGAAGAATCTACTTATTAGTAGTTTGCTTAAGCTATGTACTAAATGTGAGGGAGATGTGCTCATTGTTTGCCTGTTGTGCTGCTCTAGGTATGTTCTGTCCTATTTTTACAAGAGCATATTTTATCCTGATTTTGTACTGCCACTTTGCTACCTAGCATCATCTTATGGGTGTTAAAGCTAAGTTAACTTGTAATCATGCATTCGATTAAGAAGAAATGAGGCATTTAGGCCATGCACAGCCTAAATTGGTAATAAAGGACACCTAGGGCTTCACACATGGTTTTTCATGTAGAACTTCTTTATAATAGTTATCATTGAAAGGCAAATGTAGCAAAACATAATGATGAGTATAAAGAGGGAATAAAGAGTGTAGATTTTGATCTTTTGTGGTAAAATAATTCTTAAACAAACATGACCATATTAATCAATGTGACATGGAATAAAGAGGGAATCATATTACATTACAATTCCAAGATAAAAGGAGTGAACAGCAATTCCATGCCAGTGTTGCCTAAATCTCTACCACTATACTGAGTTGTTGCCAACATTTTTACTGCCATTGCATTGTGGAAACTAATCTTGACCTGATGCATGCAAGGGTGAGATGGTGAAAGTACTTGAGATTTTCCCTCTACTGTGTATTGCTAGTCCAAGTCAAACTTAGCTGGAATGGTACCAAGAATCGAGTCAATCCCAATTGGCTTTGAGACCGAGCAACTCAAGCTAACTCAATAACAAGGATTGAGCTAGATTTTTCTTTATGGAATTGCAAAAAGCTCCTTAACCTTTTTAGAAACCGTTGGAATGTTGAACAGAAGCTTAGTTTTTTTATTATTCAGAATTCCATATAGGAATGCAAATGGATATGGATAATCCGTCGGATCCAGATTCTTATCTAGATTTTTCCTTGATTCGGATATTTGTTTATGTGTCAAGTAGGGTATGGATTTGAATAATACCATTGTTTTCAGATACGGATATAGATATTCAGGATTTTCAAAATTTTAAATACTCTGCAACGACTGTGATGTTGGTGGCACAACAACAAAGGTGCGCTTCAATTGTGTTGCTGTAATCAAACAAAAGATAAAATATCCCTTGACTTGAAATCTGTAGTCATGTCATATAAGTAAGTTTTGTATATAATATATCATATTAGAGATGCGATCTGCTGCGGCCGGTGCTCAAAAAGAGTCCAAAGAGCCCACCATCTGGGCCATCCAATTTGTGATGCATAATCCAAAGGCGGTCTTTAGAAATCAACAATACCATTATACCACTGGTTAAAACTGCTTGTTTGAATTTCCTTTAATTTATAGTCTTCAACAGTAGTTTTCTGAGGTACAATTAATGCAGCTGTTAGTTTTACATGGATAGTCTGATGCCCTTTGTTTGGGAAGCAAGCCATTATCATCTTTTACTTATGATGTGATAACATACATACCTTGGGATCTTCAAATTGCTTTATAAGGTGGAATTTCTAATTTTTTGAATGTAGAATTATAAAACAATATTAAAAAAAAGGAAGGATAGAATTTCAACACTAAGGGTAGAATGACATTGTATTTTTTTTTAGAACAAAGTGAAACATATTTCATTTTAAGTTATATTCATCTTTTTCTGTTATATTTTTTATCAAATTATGTTATTCAAAAAACATTTATTTCGTCTTTTTGTTTATTAATACAATAAAAAAGACAACATTGTTTTTCAAAAAAGAGAGAGTCGTGGTGAGAGAGAGAGAGTAGTGTGTTGATAGTTTTGGTAATTCAATGTTTTCTATTTTGGTTTTGATTTTTAAAATTTGAAACTAAAACATGATGGTTTTCTTAATAGGTGGTTTCTAGTTCTATAGGATTTTAAAGATTTGTGATGGCATGATAGGATGTAGCCCATATAAGGGTATCTAAAGAGTGGCCACACACACACACACACACACACACAAATTTAAAGTCTAATTAATTAACTAATTATTTGTTAATTTAATATATATATATATATATATATATATATATATGTATATGTATATGTACACACTCAGACACACTCACTAATTTAAAGTCTAATTAATTAACTAATTATTTGTTAATTTAATTGTTATCTTGTTATTGGTTATTTATTGTTATTCTTTGTTGCTAAAATTTGGTTGCTTGTTGATTTGTGGTGGTGAAATTGATAAAAGTTTCATCTTTCTATAGCGTGAATGAATTGAGCAACCTGGAAAAAACAAAGATGAGGCTACACAATGTTGAGGGTTAGATGAAGGGCTTTATGTTCATTTTAGGGTTTTGAAATAAAAAATATTACAAATGACTGTTATTGTACCATGTTAATGTATAATGGATTAATGGTCTCGTTGACCCACTCTCGTAGCCATTAAATGAGTGGGCAATGAGTAAAATTCATGGAGTGTGTAGGAAAAAATCAATCCATATGCTTACCAACTAAGCATGTTGAATTGTGTGTGGGTAATGGGTCCAACACCCGTCCCATTTATGGTCCTAGTACCTTACTAATTTTTACCATGACAATGTCATATTATTTCTTCTTATGTGTTTGTTTAAAGCTTAATTTCCATAAAACCAATCTATCACATCTTAGCCTAGCCCAAGGCTCACTTAACCGAGTCCGCGATTTGTGACTGTAGTCAATGTCCTACTTAAGCCAATGTCTTTCTATTTTCGTATCTCTAGAAAAACACTTAAGCCATAAGGTATTCTAGTATAGGTTCATGTTTATATAGCATCCACTCATCATTTCTCATAAAGCGATGTAGGACTATACATATTCACAGGGACATCACATTTTCCCCTACTTGAACTCATGACGTCCTCGTTAAGGTCCATGCTAACGTCACCAAGCAATGTAGGTACTCTCCTACACTTCCAACTGGCGACTTGCTCTAATATCACTTATCACGATCCTAGTCTAAGGCTTATTGAGCCTTATTCACATTCTACAATTATAGTTAATGACCTACTTAAACCAGAGTCCTTCTATTTTTGTACCAAAATGCTTAAGCCATAAGAAATTCTAGTATAGGTTCATGGCTCTATAGTCCTTATCATTTGTCATGAAACGATACGAGACTATACATATCAATTGGGTTATCTTGGAGGAGCCACTTGGGAACAATAAGAGGATATTCTGTCCTACCACTCTTATTTAGTTGATGTATTATAAATTTCACATACAAAATTCTTTTTAAGAAGGGTAAGATATGACGTCTTAGTTTTATACTAGTTAGTTTAGTGATGCATTAAGCCCTAATATGGATGGTTGCATGTAGTTGGGAGTCATTGTAGAGTCCTTTTACGCTTTCCTTGGGAAGTGACGTAAATATGTGATATAGTTGTTGATAATGTGTTGAGATGTTAGTATTGATTATAATACTAATATAATTTTTGAGTTTGGCTTTTGCCATTGTCGTGGATCATGACACAATCTCAAGCCCGAATTAAGGACTAAGGTTGTGTTAGATTGATAGCCACAGAACCTATGATACCTATTGATGGCTAGTGTAAAACTAAGTCATCCTAAGAGCATGAATCCAAAAGTGGAAAGAATGATTTCATCTTCCTGACTCCACATAAAGTAATAGGTGTTGTTGCAGCCACAAAACCTATGATACCTAGATACCTATTGTGTACGCGATATGGTGGCATGCGTACTGAGACAAATTGCCTTCATGTTATCCTCCATCGTTAAGCCTTGCTGCCATCATTGTTGCACTTAAACTGCCACACTGATATTGGAATGGAAACCCTAGAGTTTCTTGATGAAGAGAAAAGGAGGGAGAGGGGTTATTGATTTTTTTTCCTCTCATAGCATCATGTGAGAACCTAAGTGCATGTGATCTCAGTTTAGTCACTAATATGACTGGTTCTGGCAGAGTTTTCCCAGAAAACCTGTTTTTTCTTTAAGTTTATGGCTGGGCTTTCTTGTAATTGTGCCCATTTAAGTTACAGCTCAATGTCCAGGCATCATAGCACAATTTCATGATACAAAATCTTGTTGACTGATCATGAAAATGATTTGGCTTGCATAAATTGGGTCTTTCTTTCATGACAAAGTGATTGCTTGCATAATGAAACTCTTTATTGTAGGATGAGCTCATTCTCATTTCGAGTGAACTGTTGTTATAATCACAAATAACACATCGTATATTGCATGATGAGCATGGCTTTGCATAAGCTAGGTTTTAATTGCATGATGAACTGATTCTCATTTTGATTGACTGTAGTTCTGGTATGTTGAACTTGAAGGAACTCTCTTTGGTCAGTGGCAAGGCTGCCTGGATGGCCTATCTGGTAATGAATGTTCTGCTTTAATTGTTGTATTGAGCGGTACTCACATTAAACCTACACTTCACATTCCTCAGTGCCAATTTCTTTATAATTCCATAATTTTCTTATTTGTGCTTTGCAGGACATTTACTGTCTAAATGCAGATGGTTCTCTTTTTGATGCTGCATTGCTGTCAGCAGTTGCTGCATTTTCTCAGTGTAGGTATCCACTTTAATATATATTCTTCCCTTTGTATTTATGCTCTATCAAAGCTGCTTATGCTTATAGAGCCACAAATGTTTTTTTTATCTCGTAGTTTTGCATGGGATGTGTTAGTTATATCATGTATTATGGTATTATTAGTTAGACGAGTTCTTAGATATCCATTTAGGGTGTCTATTATGTATCCTCATGCTTTTTAGTAAACAAATTACTCTTTTCCCTCATTCTCATATGATACCAGAGAACAAGGAACACAAACAACCCTAACCCTAGCCACCAACACCACCACCACCACCACCCTTTCTCACTATCGGCAACATTTCTAGACCTTTCTCCCGTCATCGATAGCAACACTGGACCTTTCTCCCACCACTGACAATCCTTGCAGGACTCTCTCTTATTGTCGCTGACTGGGTTGACTCTTCCTATAACCGCCACACCCTTGTGCAGTTCCTCTTCTATCTGCACATCCCTCTTGGATCCTCATCTTTAACGTACAGCTGTCGGAAAGTCTCCTCCACCCACATGAGCTGGTTGACCCTCCTCTTTTATTTCTCCCACTCTATGTCTGGCAGCCACATCGCTGTTTAGATACATGTCATAGATTTCCATAAGAACGTACGTCATCTTTAGTGTGTAGACTTGTCAAGTCCATACGTATAGGTGTAGCCGTTCGGCTGCCCTATTGGTGACTCAGTAAGGTTTTTTTTCCTGGTTATATTAACTTTTTCTAGGATTGTTATCGTTGTATCTTGTGAGTCGTTGGTGAAGAATCTTAATGGAACCTTTAAAAAAGTTAATGACAAGAACTACCTCCTCTGGGTACAGAGTTTTGAAACCTTTGTAGTATTACATCGGAAGTGCCTACATATGATATTGGTATGTTGATGATGTGGTCATTATGTCATAATTAGTAAATAGTATGGAGTTTACAGTTACACGGGGAGTTATGATGCTACGTCCAGTGGGAAAAAAAAGGGCCACATTGTGACTCACATATAGCCACGAGAAGAACATCCAGAGAGTATTTGAGGTGTATGAGCAATTATTTACATTACGCTAATGTGATCGTTCAATTCAAGAATACTTTACAGTCCTTCGTGCTTTTCTAGATGAATTTGATGTTTATCAGTCTTTGATTGCTGACATCACTTAGTTGAGACAGTACTGTGAGGAACTTGTTGTTGTAGTCTACCTATCCAGTTTGAATATGGACCTTTGCTCTTAAATCTAAGGATAGATCTTTGGCATAGGCAGTGTTCTAGATTTACAGACTACCTTTACCATGGTTCTACACATCTCCATAGTCACGTCAGGCGTAGTAGTAGATCAGTCTGTCATGGCAACTACATGTGGTTTAGGGCGAGTAACTTTCGAGGGGGTGGTCGTGGGGGATGTGTAGACAATGGAGGATGTCTTTGATACATACATTGTAGATGGATGGGACATTTGGTAGATAGGTGTTGGATAACATTGGTAGACCACTAGTGACGTATGTTACTACAAAGACATTATCCACCATTTTCACCCGTGATGAGCAATCTATGACCATTTTTGGGGCTGATTATGAACTATTTTTACAACTATAAGTCATTGATTCCACTGTCACAATATTCCATGCTACTTCCTTAGGTATTAGTGTCCTAGCCTTTAGGGATTGTTTCTGGATGTGTGAGTTATAGGTGCCTTGCCCTTTTTACATGTTTATCCTGGTTTTTTGACATTCATTCTGTTGCTATTGTTGACGGCTGTTCTTGTTTTGTTGACGTAAAAGTGTTGTACAAGCTTCTTTGCAACTTACCTTAGAAAAAGTCTTAAAGTCCTATATACACACTTTACATACTCAACAATTTCTCTCTTTATCCCAGGGTACTAGAAATTACTTTTTAGGCTTTATACATCTTAGTGCTTCCTGGATGAATGGTATATCTGGAGCGATGAGCTTCATCGAGCAGACTATTCTTGATTTCCTTCATTTGAGGCACATACAACTTCAGGTCATACCTTAACTTATCATCTACCTCAATTGAAAAGTGCGGGACATTCTCAGCTTCCAGCCTTTTTCATATATCTGACACAAAAGAATCATACTGTTGAGTGGTGGTAATCTCTTTGATCATTTTCGGGTGAATAAACAAATTTACTAGTACAACTCTGGCAGCTTCCTGAGACTGTCTTCGAGGTCTGTACTCCACTATTTCATCTAACAATTTTCATTCATGAATCATTAGGTTAGTCATAACATGAGTGCGTCTGCTAAAAGCATCTGTAATTACATTTGCTTTTCCTAAGTGGTATGACAAGTTGAAGTCATAATCCTTGATATGCTTTATCCAGCGTTTCTATCTCAGATTCAGATCCTTCTGAGTGAAGATGCTCTTCTGACTATTATGATCTGTATATATCTCTAACTACTCATCATATTGATAATGCTTCTAAATCTTCAGGACAAATACGATAGTTACCATTTCTAAATCATAGGTGGGGTAGTTCTTTTCATGATCTTTTAACTGACGTAAGGCGTACACCATCGCCTGATCATGCTGCATCAGTGTATACCCCAAGTTGATTCTATAAGCATCACTGTAAACTGTGAAACAACCACTTCCAAAAGACAAGGTCAAAACTGAGGCTGACATACGAGCCTTCAATTCATTGAAGCTCTCCTCACATTGTCAATCCTAGGCAAAGTGCACTTCCTTTGTGATTAGTCTGGTCAATGGTCCAAAAAACTTGGAGAAATGCTGGATAAATCTCCTATAATATCCTGTCATGTTGAGGAAACTTCTGATTTCAGTTATTGTCTTTGGTCTAGTTTACCTTTTCACAGCCTCCACTTTGGTTGGATCTACCTTGATGTTTTCTTCTGAGATGATATGACCAAGAAAGGACACCTTTTCTAGTCAAAACTTGCATTTGGAGAATTTAGCATAAAATTGATGTTGTCTTAGTATTTCCAGTACAATCTTCAAATGCCTCTAGTGAGTTTGAACATCAGGAGAATATACCAAGGCGTCATCTAAAAAAATGACCATAAATTGGTCCAAATAGGGCCTGTTCATCTGGTCTATGAAGTCAGTTATAGCGTTCGTCAACCCGAATGGCATAATCAGAAACTCGTAATGGTCATAGCGGATGCGAAAGGCTGTCTTCTGTACATTTGGCTTACTGATCCGCTGTTGATGATATCTGGATTTCTAAGTCTATCTTAGAAAACACCGATGCTTTCTATAATCGATCGAACAAATCATCAATCTTAGGCAGTGAATACTTATTCTTGACAGTGATTTGGTTCAACATCTAATAGTCTATGTAGAATCTAAGTGAACCGTCCTTTTTCTCAACGAACAATATCGGTGTTCCTTAAGGTGAAACACTAGAACAAATAAATCCTTTGTCTATCGGTTCTTGCAGTTGATTTTGGAGCTCTTTCAATTTAGCAGGTGTTATCTTGTATGAAGTCTTTGAAATAAGACCCTAGTATCATATCAATTATAAATTCCACTTTCTTGTGTGGTGGTATACTAGGCAAGTTCTCTGGGAAAATATCAGGATATTTCTACACTACAGGCAAATCTTGAATTACAATTATAGATGGAGTAGAAACAGTCACACAGGTCAAATAATCCACACTGCCTCTTGCCAGATGATGGTAGGCATTGATTGTAGATATTACCTATTAGGGCTCACCCGGTCTGTACACACTAGTCTTGGCTTGGACATTTTACCAGAATCTTTCTATTGGCACAATCAATCATGACTGAATGCTGTGTCAACTAATCTATTCTCAGAATAACATCATAATCTTGTATGTTCATCAAGATTAAACTGGCTTAAAAATTCCCATCTCCAAGCTAAACATCTACTGGTCTTAGATACTTCCACGTTAGAATGTGCTCTCTCAACGGAGTGACCACATCCAAGTGGAATGCCAACCTAGCTGGTAAATGACTTAGAGACAAAAGAAAATGAATTCCAAGAGTCGAATAGGACTCAGGCTATCTTGTCAGCTACAAGAAAAGATCCTAACATCAACACATCGTAGTCATAATTATAATTATAATAAAAGATAGTGTTAATTACATATAGGATTTATTATTATAAGACAGGATTCAACTCATGCAGTCATACTAATTCTCACTTTTCACAACATCTGTAGTCATACTAATTCTCACTTTTCGCAACATCTCCTGATGGACTAGCATTTAGGACAGTAATGGAGAACATTCTCTCCTTGGTAGGCTGATGAGATGCATCTCCCGCTGGCTTCAGTGGATTGGGACAGTTCTTCTGTTAGTGTCCAAACTTCCTATAGTTGTAGCATACCACACTGTCTAAGCTTTTTTGCATGTGCCAACACTACGCCGCTATGTGTCCTTTCTTACCATAGACGTGGCAAGGTCTTGCCTTCGGGTCGGTGTTAGATCTCGCATGGTTGAAACCAACACTTTCTTTTTTACCGGATGTAGGCCGTTCCTTCCGTTTCTTCCCTGAGCTACCAGAATTCTTGGAACTTGGCGCTCTAGTAACCGAAGGTCGAGAAATAGAAGGTCGGGAAACAGAGGGTCGAGAGACGAACTTCCTTTCCTTATCCTTTTTGGGTTATTCCTCTTGTGACAGCCTACGATCATTCTGATAGTGGCTTGTAAGCTCAATAGTATCTGTCAATGTTTGACATTGGAAGTCAATGACTTTGGATCTTAATGTTGGATTAAGTCATTTCACAAATTTCTTGGCTGTGTTTTTCTCGGAAACCATAGTCTGAGAGAACTGCTCCAACCGAAGGAAGGTTGACTCATACTCAGTCATAGTTAAGCTTCCTTGTTTTAGGTTCTGGAATTCTCTGTCTAACTTATCCTTCTCTTGCTTAGGGAAGAACTTTTCATAAAATATCTCTCGAAACTCCTCTCAAGGGATCATCAGTAGGTTCACATTTGGGAACTTGGTACGGCACGTAGCCCTCCACCACTGATTCATAACGTCCTTGAGCTAAAATGCTACGATCTGGATCTACTTCTCTGCTCGACACTCGATCATTTGTAAGCCTCACACTCCTCTGTTGTGCCGTGTCCATCCAGAGTTGGCGTGCACAGTTGGCGAAACTACTTGACCCACAAGTCTCCTTTCGCCTCATCGTTACTGTTGCCGCCAAAGGACCGGACGAAACCTCGGATCATCTTGTCAAACTCTCGTCGCATGTTCTTCTAAGCACTGTCCTCTCCCACCTCAGAGTCGGGCATTGAGGTCTTGTTGTGGTTATGGCCTCGACGAGACATCTTTCTGTCAGCACAACAAGAAAAAATAACAACCAAAATCAGGTAGAAGACTTTCTACTATGCAGTTCTACTAGGCCATTAGACCGAACATCACTAAGTCAGTGCATTAGGTGTAACATTAGCTTTGATACCATTCTGTAACGCCCTGAATCTATGTACATTACCCAAATCACAGTATCTCAAGCAATTACAAGATTACCATACAATTCTAATAACTGTAACTAACTAAGGCTTATCTTGAGGAACAATGTGTGGTTAGTGGCTCTTATTTGGACACTAGAACTAGACTACACCTCAACTTGCATCAGAAAATCAAACAAAACATGCGTGAGTGATATCTAAATCATCCAGTACGTGTTCACACAGAAACTACGGTAAAACGACGGAAAACAAGAGTCTAGATTATTACAAAACGTGGTTTTCAAAATGTTCATTCCAAAACATCATTTGTTCTTTTTAAAACATTAGGAATCTTTATTCAAAACCATGTCTTTTTCAAAAGCTTACATTTTTTTTTCAATTTTTGCATCTTTAAAATCTTTCATGCGTTTCGAGAAATCCACATTTTTGACTAAAACCAGTATAAAACATAAGGCATCATAGGACTCAAAACAAAATCATATATATTGACTGACAACTGGTTAAAACATAATCTTCATTTATCGTTAGAATCTGAAGATAAGGCACAAGTCTAATTCTAGCTAACCACACATCTTATTTCTATTTTTTTTATTAGTGTTACTTTGATCAGAGATAATCGGACACATAAGTAGTAGGTGAGGATATTATTTCCCTTATTTTCCTGCACTGTCGTGGTGAAGTTCTTCGTGCAGGAAGACACCGTTTCGGCCAACAGGCTTTAGTTTCATTTCATATGCACGAGGATACATTTTTTTAAAATAATGGTTAATTACGTCAACATTGAATAGGTTTGATAAGCATTTAAGTGGAGAACAACCATCTAATGAAAAAAAAAGACAAAATCAGAAAAAAGTGTATGGCATTGATACAACCTATAATATTCATCAAATTGGCTAAACATATGCAAACATCATTTAACCATTAGTAATCGACTTTACAAACACAAAATAAATAAATAATCAAGCACAAAGTAGCTAAGTACTATCCCTTAAAAATGCTAGAGGTGAGAGGTGAGGTGATAGTCTGATTGAAGTGAGGTGACAAATTATAAAAAACATAAAATAAATATATATAACATGAAAATAAAGATCAAATCATTCAACTAATTGGTAATATAATCAAATATTAAATAAACTACAAATAATAAGCAAAGTATACGATAGGCGTCTACATACTTCTAAGGCCTTCTTCTAGCCATTCTACACAAAATCAAAAGTTTAAAGTTTTCAATAAAATAAAGAGGATTTTAGTAGTATGAATAGTTTTTTCGACTGTGTGTATGTGAATAAAAAAGTGTGAAGAAAACAACAAATAGGAGAATTTATTTGTGTGTATGTGAATAAGAAAATGTAAATTTGTTTGGACGTGTGAAGAGAATGGAAAAGAACACTGAGTAAGACAAGAAGAGAACAAAGTGGAAGTATAATGACTCTGGTCGTCACATCTAATCCTAACTACCTTTTTTCTTGTAGTTTAATGTCAAGCATCAATACTACTCTAAATCCAAGTGTAATAATCTATAAATACCATAATCAACATAAATGAGTCTAAGACAAGAAGCCTACGTAGAAATCTTGATGCATGGTGTGAAATCCCGATCTACACCTTAAAATATGAAATAAAAGTATATGTGAGTGACCTCAGTACATACTCCACAAAACAAAATTGAAAAATAAAACTACAAAGCTAAACTTGAAAAACCTTGGAAAATAAATAAAAACCTCAATAGTCCTACATGACGAGGTAGAAACTCAAAATTGCTAAAATCCTTACATGGGTTCACACATGGGAATCCAAATCACAGAAAACACAATGCACTCACTCATTATGACGTGCATGAAGAAAACAAAAACCCTGACATTTCAAAACTTGAGGTTTGACACCAAAATATACTACCAAAACAAGCATTTCCATTATTGATGTAAGAAAATCAAAATCATCGGAAACCTTGATGCACAAAATCATATAAAGGTGTATCTCAGATCACAACATCAAAACTTAAGAAAATAAGAATCTTGTCTCGATGTTACAAAATCATAAGAAGACTATTGATTATTGTCAGACAAGCATAAATCCTTTAAATATATTTTTTAAAATCATTTTCTTTTTTTTTGAACGAAAATCATCTGCATATTTTAAATTTCTTTATACACACTTGAAATGGTAACTTTATGCCAAATTAAGTCTAAAATCAACACAAATTTATATCTCAAAAATCATGATCTTCTTTAGACCAAAGCTTGAAAATTTAAATCAACGTTTGGAAAATCACAATCACAATATGCCCACACAGTACGATAAATCTATTGTGTCATTTTAGCCACTCATAAGCAGCCGTAGAAGTGCATTGCATTGCTATGAATAAGTCATTCTATATAGAAACTCCTATGCCTTGGTTTTATACTCTAAGAACCCTTTATAAGTCCACTTTGAGATAAATACAGGATACGTCCTCTTGATTTCCTTGGTGTTGGGGCCATCCAAGGCCTGGTCTAGACCCCTAACACTGCCAGCATTCAAGTTTCTATGCTTAAGCCATCCAAGGACTTACTTTAGACCTTGCTAGCGTTTGGAACCTTAACTTTGGATTTGTACCAGATCTTCTAGAGGCATCACTCGTTCTTAGTTTACCGATATGATCTTACGATCATCTTAGTTCTTCGAAAATCGTAGAAAATCATGGACCTCATCTTAGGCAATTGACTTGACTATTTAAGGGTATTAGTTATCTTTAGTCTGTCAGCTAGAAGTTTTGGTTTTTCGGTCCTTAAAAATTTTGAAAAATCATTTTTCAAAATCCATTGCAAAATTTATCCATTTCCTTTTCAATTTTTTTTGAAAAATCATTTTGAAAATCCTTTTTAAAATTAATTCACAAAATCACAAAATTTTGCACAAAACATTACTAGAAACACCATGCAAAATATCCACCATAACAAGCTACTGCGCTAATTGCAGTGAAATGTGTGGCTAACCCGCACCCAGCCAGCACTAGGGATGTGCGCCCCAAGTGCTAGAACAAACAGTAAAAAAACCTATTACTTGCAAATGGTCATAAAAACTACTACACAAACTCAAAGATCGCATACAATATATCAAAAGGAAAATATTGAACTCATCTATCATATGCAAAAGAAATCACAAGCATCCGATATCTACAACTTGAGTTATCGACAAGCAAAGTCAATATGCTCATATAATGAGTAGTGTCGCTACAAATCAACTTACTTCACTTAATTCTCTACTAGGGCATGGTAAAATTATCAATATTGTTATAACACATGCATTAAAGCTAATTCAACATAACTACACCAAACTCACATTTGTAAATCATAATAAGAGCCTCAATAATAGGCTAAGAAATAATCAACGTATATTATTAAATATCAACATTAACCTAAAACTGTCTATAATCACTTAGTCTAGTGGTAAAGTCTCTTTGCAGTTGTACGAGAGGTCAGGAGTTCGACTTTCACGTACATCATATATATTACAATCATATTATTGTATTATTCCCTTTATAGGTTTGTATCTCATGAATGATGGGAGAAAAAATGATGGAAATCCGTTTCACATGGTGGTGGTGTCATAGTCAAGCGTTTATTATGATTGTAATATATATTAAAAATTGTTTCAAAAAAAAAACATTAACCTAAAACTGCAACCACTGAAATTCCACAATTCGGGAATTGATTCAACTTAATAAAATACATGCTATATATCATTTTAAACATCTCAAAGTCCTATTTCTAACGCCTATCTAAATATTGAAATTCGATATCAAAATTTCAAGATAAAATTAAGCAAAGGCAATGAGGTCAAAACTACCATGATAGAAACCAAAAACCAACTGTTGCTACTAATTTCAGTGGATTTGGAGTCCAAAACTTGGTCGTAAAAATTCATATCATACATCATTAGAAAGATCTCGAAATTATATTTTTAACGCCTATCAAAACATCCAAATCTGATATCTAAAATTCAAGATATCAATAAAACATTCCACACATGCGATTCCCTGTGGACAGTAAATTGTGAACATGGGTCATTGCATATCAACAATTTTAGCTACGAAAATCCTCTAAAATTACCACAAATCATTAACACAACAAGATCGTTCTAGTATTAATATGATGGCATCCCTATTTGCAATAAAAAGGTCTTGGTGGAATGTGTACATGTCATCCAACGCAAGGAATCCAATAAATCTTAAGAGACTCCACTACAACTATCGGCCATCTACCTTGTTGGAGCTCAAGATTTGTCACTCTTGCCTCGGTCGTAGGGGTGCAAACGGATCGGATAGGTGTTACCATATTTGTATCTGTTTTCAAAATACAGATATAGATACAGATATCATACATATAGAAAAATTACATATCTATATCTTTAAAAAACGGATATGGAATGGATAAAAAAGGATTGGATACGGATAAAGTCGAATATGATGATATACACATTACATAATTAATCAAACTATTAATAAGATTTCATATATTTATATATTTTAAGTTATTTAGTATATATGAAATAAAAACAATATTTATCAAAAATAAAAATAAATTAGACATAATGATAGGTTAGACTTATCTTTTCCAAAAAGAGATGAAGTTATGAATCTAAATTTTAATATTCCACCATTATGGATGTATAATTAATTAATGATTAATAAAAAATTGTTATATTTTGCAACATATTTTGTTAATTAAAGTTAGTAAAATCCTATAAGTGATAAAGTAAAATCCTTGTAAAGTAAATAAATAATTTGACAAAATTAAAATGTAATCCATGAATTTTCATTTACATCATTTGGATTAGATATGTGCTATAATCTACATAATTTAGAAATTCTTAATATACATATTTATTCATGTACAAATTCAACGATTTTAAAGTAAGAATAACTAGATCTTTAAGTTATAAGTTTTAAAATCAAAATATAATCCATGTTTCTTAATATATATCATCTAGATTAAATATACACCAAAATCTATATTATTTAGAAACTCATAACATATAAATCTATTTATATCAAATTCAATGGTTTGTTATGAGCTATAATAAGCTATAACAAGTACATGTTAAATTTAATATTTAGGAATTTAAAAAATACTTGATTTTTTATATACAATCATTTTAAATAGTTTTGATTATATCTATTGGTTTGGATTTTTAATCTAATGGTTAGATGTTGAGATATAAAAAGTTGTCCATATATGTACACACACACACACACAACACACACACACACACACACACACACACACACACACACACACACCTGGATATTCGTAAATTATTTGTATCCGTATCCGTATCCGTATCCGTTGAAAATTCAAAAACATATCCGTATCAATATTCGTTCAAATTTAAAAAACCATATCCGTATCTCCATTGTCTCCAGGGCTGATACGAATATCTGTATCCACTCATAAATGGATACGGATATGGATATTTTACAGATATATCGTATTCATTTGCATTCCTACTTAGTCGAGTACGATCACTTGACCTGAGCACACACAGCCACCTAAAACAAGGAAAACACAACCCATTAACACCTACACTGAAGAAAGGAAGAAGAGAACCCATCAACAATTCTAGTCAACTCACTTCCGTGCCCCAAGCTTCTGTGCCTTATCCCTCTCAAACGTGAATAGGACAGACCAAAGAGAAGGGTTGGCAGACAAGTGGTGGAGATGAGCACAAGTGGTGGGGATGCAGCAGTGGTCCTTCTAGCCTTATCCTGAGCTCTCCACAGTGCTGATCTCGAGGATTCCTCTTCACAGCTTGCACAACTCATAGATTCGACATGTGTCTATCCTCTTGTTCCAAAAAGAACTGCCGACCTCCATGTCCTAAGGGGTAGTATTGTATTGGATTGGTCATGTGAGGAGGCAGTAGAATGTTTAAACCGGCCATGAAAGGCCCCAACTAGGTGGTTGGAGGAGGAGAAAACAGCAGCAGTGGACCACAAGAGTAAGCTCCACTAGGAAGGAGGAGCAGTAGCATCACTAGCAGAAGAACTCGGAATCCCTTCACATTGTGTGCCGATGTTCCCATTTCTCACTGGCTACGGTTACAACAGCCCCCTCTCTCTCTCTCTTGGATCTCCCACTCTATCTCTCTTTGCTCTCACTCTTCTTTCTCTTGATTTTCTTCTTCTCTTCTCTCCTTGTTATATTCTTCTCTCTCTCTCTTTCAATTCTTCTCATGTACGCCATTGTGTGAGTGTACATGAGTGTGTGTGACTTAAAATTAAGGTGCAACCCTCCCTTCCCTTATAACCCATGAATTAAGTCATGCAAGGGGAAAAGTATGACACGTTGAACAAACACCTCACTTACCTGGCGACGACCACCCAACACTTGCATGGACCATCACATGGTGTAAAGCAAGTGTCGGCAAACCACACAAACACTAACACACATCACTCGCACAATCCTAAGCAATCTACTTGTGCAAGGGACCAAATAATTATTATAAACTGCCTCTACTCACAACATCCCTAAATTCAATGCACTACCAGTCCAAAACCAAGTGGGACAATTAATCCCAAAACCATGGTCTACGGCTTACTGCACTCGTGCTTGCACAAATGCATGAGCAAAAATTGCAGATGTTACAGAAAGAGAAGAAGAGAACATAATAAGAAGAAGAAAAGAAGAAATGAGGAGTAGAAGAATGGAAGGGAGGAGGGAAAGAAAATACCATGGGACTTTGAATTGAGTAGCCTTTCAATAAGGCGGAAAAGGCAATGAGGTGATGAATGCGACCTGAGGTGATCTCCTGATTGAATGACTCGAGGCTCATACAAGATGATTGCTTAAATGGAAGGGAGAAAGCTAAGAAATGTGGTGCAAAATGATGACTGCAAAAAATAAAAACTAGGCAGGAATTGAGGGATATAGTGCATGATGATATTAACTCTATTCTTTCCTATGAAAGCTATATTTTTTGGAGCTAGTTTCTCAGAAAACCTTGCAAGTTTGGGTTGATGCCTGATGGGCAAATGCATTGAAGTGATGGATTAATATTTTGTTGGGCTTGTGAATGAGAGAGGGGAGAAAAACAACCAACATTAATACTGCAATGAAAAGGCAAAAGTGAGAGAATGTGATAATACATTGGAAGGGGTATGAGATCTGTTCCATATTCCAATACACTAATGGCACTTTGGGTTTTTGTGGGGCTTCACACTCACAGTTGTCAATTTAAGTTTTGCGTTGGGGCTTTTTGGGTTGTAAAGTGGAGTCTTTCCCAGTCACGTACCTTGGTCTCCCTCTGAGTGCAGGTGGATTGACCATTCAAGATTGGAGTCTAGTTGTAGACCGATTTGAAAAGCGTTTGTTAATCACTCTACTATCTGATGTTCTTGCTAATCTCCCCATTTACTATCTTTTGTTATTTGGAATCTCGATTATTGTTGCAAATAGGTTGGAGAGCATTATGAGAGTGGATTTCATATGGTAACTTAGCACAGTGTGTGTCGTGAGCTTGCTCAAAAGGTGGCATTGGGTTACAGGTTTTTCAACAATCTGGCTTTACTGGGAAAATGGGTCTGGAGAGTGAGTTATGGTGGCGAGTAGGGCTTGTGCTTGTGGCAGAGAGTTATTCTTAGAAAGTGGTATAGGGGCAATTATTAGGCCTTGTGGGGAGCATGCAAGAAAACCTTTGTGGATATGGAGGGATATTCTGGAAGCTGAAGGTGTAATGAGGTACGGGTTGATTATGGAAGTGGGTTGTGGTAGTTGGGTTACGTTATGAGAGGGTAGGTGGTAAGGGATGACTGCACTGAAATTCTCCTTGCCCTCCTTAGTCCATGTTGCGGTTACCTCTTCTGCGAGGCTTTTAGAGTGCTTTGAGCTTTCCGAGGCTAGTTAGGAGGGATTTGAAAGTGGGTTGTGGTAGCTGGATTATGTTTTGGGAGGGATTTGAAAGTGGGTTGTGGTAGCTGGGTTATGTTTTGGGAGGGTAGGTGGTAGGGGATGACTACACTGAAATTCTCCTTTCCCTCCTTTTTTCGTGTTGCGGCTACCTTTTGAAGGGATCTTTGTGATACCAAAATCTTGGACCTTTTGTTGCTCCCATCACTTCTGGATTTCCATGGTTCCTTAAATATTTCTTTCAACCAAAACTCAACTAAATGGCTATGGGGTAAGAATTGGTAAATTTTCTGTTAAATCTTTGTTTCACATCATTGCTGGCTGTGGTACGAGGATTGGATGCTCAAAATAGATTTGGTTCTCCCGAGTCCCAACGAAGATAAAATTCTTTGCTTGTAGATCCTACATGGAGGCGTGAAATGTCATGGCTTTGTTAGCTAGCAAGTGCTCCTTTTTGTTATTGTGAGAAGGAAGTTTGGTGGCACTTTCTTTTTGGATGCTCTTCTATTGGTTTGTGGTGGTGAAATCTCATCGACCTGGACATCTCTTTAAAGACTGATATTGATTGGTTTTGGATGTTGTGTTGAGTAAGAGGGGGATAGGCGGGTGGTTTGGAAAATGCTCCACGAGGATTGCTGCCTGGTTAGAAGTTTTGGTGGCTTTATGAAAGGCCTTTCTTTCTTTGGTGGTTGAGCTGAGTTTTGCTTATCTCTTTGCTTGTTTCCATTTCAGTTTTTGCTTGTTGCCTATTGGTCCTTATCTCCTTGATAAGGCCTTTGTCTGCCTTCCTTTTGAAGTAATAAATTTTTTTCTTTGACTGCTTAAAATAAAAAAAAGACAGTTTGAAGCTTTACTGTCATGTTAAGTGATAGGAGACTTTGGTATAGGATTCTTAAGGACCTTAACTATATGAACTTTGAGAGCTAATGCTAAAGGTAGTGAAGAACTTTGGAAGACCATGTGAGAGCACATGAAAAAAAAAGTTGTTCAAATGACAGATGCGTGTCCAAATAGACATGGGAAAAAGCATCATGAAACTTTTGGTCAATTGTTATAGAAGTACAAGTTTTGTACAGTGTTGCACTATTTGTGTCAGTTGGCACATCAATGAACCGTACAAAATTTGTACATCTGTAACAATTTACATGAAGGATCATGACGCTTCTCCCGATGTATATGTCTATGCATTTGTCATTAGTAAACCATTGCTTGTCAATGCGTCCATGTGGTCTTGCAAACTTTCATGTGTGCTCTCTACTACCTTTTTTAGCACTAAATCAGCAAGTTGATACAATAAAGATGTCCTATACCTATGGACTCCAATTACTTTTAACACGAAAGAAATCAGCATTTTAGGAAGAAACACCCACTTATACATCCATTAAGCAATATGTTTGTTACAATGAATGGTTTATACTCATGTTGAGATGAGTGGCTCATATTCATCAACTTAAGTCATGATAGATAGGTGATTGTTAGATGGGCATATGGATATTCGTTTAATATCATTGTCTATATATAAGTATGTAATCTTAATTGGTGAGGGTATCTAATTATCATTTTCTCGTAAAATGGTATCAAGAGTTAGGGTTTTTTTTAAAAAGACTCTCTCGCTCTCCTTTCAACCAACAGCAACTGCCACTACCATTGTAGGAACTAGCAGTAGCCACTACTGGTGGTAATAGTAGCTACCACCATTAGCAACAGTAGCCGTCAGCTTGTCACTAGTGGCCTCCACCTGTAAAGGTCTGACTGGCCCTCTCGTCACCTTGACATTGTCGGAATTTGCCATTTTCACTATTTCGTGACATTTTGAGGGGTTTATTGTCCTTTCTTTGGTAAAGCACCTCTTTCTTCTCGATCTCTCCTTATGCTTCCTCAGGCATGGATTAGGGTTTTCTTTTTTGGTTATATCTATGTGTTAAGCATTGTTTTTTTCGTCTTTATTTGAAGCTTGTACACATCGTAAGATGTGCTTTAAGTGTGGTGATACATTGCTTGATGTTGTGATCATCTTTTACTGGTCATTGTGGTTGTGCCACCTAATTGGATGGCATTTTCCTCCCAGGTAGTTATGTCGTTCTTTTCTGGGTCCCATGCTTTTGGGAATCTTGGAACTAGGTCCAAGTTGATCGACTCCAACTATGCTGGTTAGAGTGTTTCATTCTCCTATCTGTTGCTTCTTTTGACTACCTTCTATTGTTGCCTTTTATACTGATTGGGAGGCTAATGATGCTTTAATTCGCTCTTGGTTAGCAAATAGTCTTTTTGAGGCATGTGTACCTGTGATTAGACGTGACAAAATGTGAAGTCCATTGTTGAGTGTAAGTGGCAAATGATGCTCTGGGTTTCTTCTTTTCATTACCTTCTACTACCTTGTTTTCGCTCTACATCTTCCATAGTAGAGTGTAAGTTTGTTAATTGGGTAAAAATCATTGTGCGTCTTTTCTAACCATCAATGAGAAACGTAGTACTACTCCTTTTGCTTTCATCCATTTAGACATTTAGGGTCTCTCATACTGTTTCTGTGGAAGGGGGAAGTTTGTATTATGTTAATTTCATTGATGATTTTACTCGTATTTTGGTCTACCTCTTGAAAGTTAGATCTCATGTTTTTATGTTTCCTAGTTATTATCATAAAATAAAAATTGAGTTTGGTGTTTCTGTTAAAATGCTTCGTAGTAACAATGCCTTAGAATATATGTTCATCTCTTCCTCTTCTTTTTGTGCTTCATAGGGTATTGTCCATCAAACCTCTTGTACCAACACTTCTCAACAAAATAGTGCGACAGAAAGAAAAAATCAGTAACCCTTAACGTCGCTTGTACTTTACTAATCCAGATGTAGGTTCTCAAAGTCTTATTTGGGTCACATTATTCTCACAGCATGTTATTTGTTCAATTGCATGCTGACATGCATCTTTTAAGGGGAGTTTTTTGTTCTCTCTTTTATACCCAAAGGGCATTCCATTTCCTCTTACTCCTTGTGTCTTTAGGTACATATGCTTTGTATAAGCTAGCTTTTCTTGCAACGAAGTGTCTTTTAAGGTTACACTCTTACCTAGAAAGGTTATCGTTGCATCAGCCCTATCATTCGATGTCAGTATGTCTTTGTTGATGTTATCTTTCTTGAGTCTACTTCTTACTTTATTAAGGAGATTCAATTTCTAAATTTGAATGGTGTCCCAGAGGCTCCTTCACCTTCTTAGTTCACTCCTCACGAGCTTGCTACTTTTATGGACATTTCTTTGTTTGCCCCTCCCATTCCACCACCACCCCACTACCCGTCTCTTTTCGTCAATATAGTCATGTGTTTACTTGTTGCTTACCAGTGTCATTTTTTATTCCACCTTCCACTCTAGCTACTTAGGGCACAACTCTCAGGAGCCTATCATCCTCTACAGCAAGTCTTTCCTCACCAACCATAGATCTTGTTATGCCTATTATCTATAGGAAAGGTATATGGTCTTGTGCTTTGCATCCTATTGCTAATACTTTTTTTTGATCATTTAGGCAGTTCTAGTCACTAGTTTGTTGTATCTCTTTTGTTTGTAAGTGTCTCCATGTCATATAAAGAAGTTTTAGCCATCCTAGAGTGGAAAGCTGTCATGGATGACGAGATGTCTACTCTTAAGTCTAGAGGGACTTAGACTCTTATTCTTTCTACTATTGCTACTAATGTTATTGTTTGTCGATGAATTTTTGTGGTCGAGTATTTAGTTAATGGACAGGTGGATTGGTATAAAGCCTGTTTTATGGCAACAAACTTTACGAAAACTTATAGGGTTGATTAGTTTGATTCCTTTTCCCTACTTGCTCACATTAGCTTGATTTTGGTTTTCTTTTTTGATGCTTTGAATTGGGATTGGTCAATGTACTAGTTTGATGTTAAGAATGCCTTTCTTTATGGCAATCTTGTAAAAATAGTTTATATAGAACAACCTCTTGGGTATGTTGCTCAGTCACAAGTTTGCAAACTCAATAAGGTAATCTATGGTTTCAAGTAAAGTCTCAGAGCTTGATTGGACAAGTTTAGCTTGGTTTTTCTACTTTTGGTTTTCAAAGGAGTCACGTAGATCATTTAGTATTTGTGAGACAACAATTTACTCGTCTCATACTTTTTGTTATATATGTTGATGACATTATTGTTACTGGCAGTGACATTGAGGAAATAGATGATACAAAGTTACAGCTGTAAAAGCATTTTGTAATGAAAGACAGGCAAATCTTACTACGTCTTAGGCATTGAGATTACTAGGAGGAAGCTTGGTGTTTCCTTGTGTTAGATGAAATATGCATTAGATCTTTTCGAGGAGATTGGATTTCTTAGGTCCAAGTCAACCACTACAGTTATGCAAACAGAGTTTGATCTTTAGGCCAAGGGTTCTCCTTTGTTAGATGATGTATCCATGTATAGATGCTTGATCGGCAAGTTGATCTATCTTATAGTGACTTGTCTTGACATTGCCTATACAATAGCTATTTGTAGCCAGTTTGTGGCTAAACCCAGAGGGATCCACCTTTCCACTGCTTTCAGGATACTTAAAGTATGTAAAGGGGTCTCTTGGCAAGGGACTCTTATTTAGATAATATGGCCACCTATGCATTGAGGTTTATTCAAATGAAAGAGGTTATTGATGTTCCACGTCTGGTTATTGCATATATTTGGGTGGAAATCTTGTTATATGGCGTAGTAAGAAATTAGCAGTGGTTTTGAGGTCTAGTGTTGAGGTAAAATATTGAGGTACGACTCAGACTATTTGTGAGCTCAAGTGGTTATGTATCTTGATGTAGTATTTAGGTCACTTATTCTGATCCTTTGTCTATGTATTATGACAGTAGGTAGCCTTTCATATTTTCCACAATCCAGTGTTTCATGAGGATGAAGCATATTAAGGTTGACTGCTGCTTTGTCAGAGAGGTTGTTCTTAGTCACTAGATTGTCACTTTTTTGTTCGCTTGGTTGATTAAATTGTAGATCTTTTTAGAAAGTCTCTCGGTTTTAGTTTTGATAAATGTTGTATGTTGGAATAGTCCCACATTGAAAAAGTGAGGACTAAGACTTGTGGTTGTATATAGATGGATTCTTCCACACATTGTCAATTGGTTTTGAGTTAGATATCTATATTGTAACATGGTATCAGAGCCAAAAGAGGTCTAAACGGGCTCAAGTCTACACACATTCACTCATGTTTAAAAGAGACACTTGTTGGATCTAAAATAGGCCACAAGTGAAGAGGAATATTGGAATAGTCCCATGTTGAAAAGGACTTATGGTTATATATAGATAGACCTCTTCATTCATTGCCAATTAGTTTTGAGTTGGATGTTTATATTTCAACATTGTAATAAGTTGAACATGAATGATATATATACTCTAACTTAAGGGGGATATGAATGGTTCACTCTCATTCTTGTTGAGATGAGTGGCTCATATTCATTAAGTCATGATAAATAAGTGGATGTTGGATATATAAATATATAGATATCTGTTTGAAATCATTGCCTATATATAGACATGTAACCTTAATAGGTAAGGGTATCTAATTATCATTTTCTCATAACAATGGTGATGTATTATTGTGATATGTATCGTAGTTGTGTACATTAGGGTATCTTTTGTAAATTACCTAATTAGGATATGCTTTAAATATCTTCTCCCTCTCCTTATACAAGGAGCTAGGGCCATTGGTAGGGGTGGTAACGAGTCGGGTCTGGGTCGAGTCTACCTATATCCAGACCCGGACCCATCATATTTCATGGGTCTGGGTCCGGGTCTGAAAATCAAGACCCAGACCCAGACCCAGACTCATGAAGATAATGGGTCTGAGTCTGGGTCTGGGTCTAACGGGTCCAGCACAACCTCTGGAGCGAAATCACCGCCTTCTGTCGACCAATCGAACTACCAGACTCTGCCAACCTCACAAGCAGCGGCAGTACACCTTCAGAAACCAGTAAACTCTCGCAGCTTCCCGATTCAGCCATAAGGCAGACCACCGCACACGCCTTCTCCCTGATCTTGGGGGAAGTGGTGGCAGACAGGAGTTGTATGAGGGCGGCCACATTGCTCCGGCCGAGCACCGCCAATACGCTCTTCTCGTCCTCTTTCATCAATTCCAGCAACCCCTCTACAGCCCGGTGCTTCGCTTCCACATGCCCAATCTGAAGCCTTGCGAGCAGCTCACGAATATCAGCGCCTCCTCCGCTGCTGCCTTCCGACGCTGCCACCGCCTCACCAAGAACGCCACTTTTCACTAGAAACCGGCAGTCCCTGATGTTCAAGTCCAGCTTGCTGGAGACAGCATCGAAATCACTCTGCATCTGGAGCTTCCCGACCCGTTTCTCCCCGTTGCCGTCGGCACATGTCCCGGCCAACTCAATGACCTCCGACAGAGTCCGACGGACGGACTGGAGCTGCTCCTTGCAGAGCGACTTCTTTGAGAAGAACGGGCAGCCACAGATGGCGAGAGGTGGAGGGATAGGGTTTGCGCCGTTGCGATCTTGACTCTTTGGGAATGCAGAATGCGGAGGGAGGTAGGATTTAGGGCACACAGCCGCACGCCCGCACGGGAATAGAGGACGAGGGGAAGTAGTTAGTGTAATAGTGTTACTTATATATATATATATATATATATATATATATTAGCGGGTCCACGGGTCTGGGTTTTTTTAGACCCAGACCCGACCCAATAAGTGAGCGGGTCTAACGGGTCCGGATCCACGGGTTCACGGGTCTGAAAATCAAGACCCAGATCCAGACCTAGCGGGTCCAGACCCACAGGTCTGGGTCTAGACTCGACCCATTGCCGCCCCTAGCCATTGGTGATAGAAATAAGAACAAGGGTTTCCACTTTCCAAAAACTTCTCTTCTCCTTCCTCTTCCTCTTCTTCATCTTTCTCTACACAATATGTTGCTAATACTTTGATGCTTTTGCGTTTTCGAGATTAATTAGATTGTTTCTCTTCTCTCTCTTACACTCTTTGTCTCTCTCTCTTTCTCTCTCTCTCAACCACCACAAAAAATCTTGTACTATTGCTCCAAACATATTGATAGCCGTAGTGCACGTGTTTACTTAGATTGTGGTCTTCAAAGTTGTAGCTTCATTAGGAGTGACATCATCATGATTGATTGATCTCTCATTTCCTTGTAGATCTTTTGTTTCTTTTTCTTAGCTTTTCCTCAATTCATGTAAGAAATGTTCTCATTCTCACCTCATTTGGGAATTGCTCATACTTCGTACACTGAGCCAAGTGCTTTTAAATTGAAATGTTTCGCTATGATTTTTTTACAAAACATAAACTTGATTTTCCTAGGATTTTATTAATCCAATGTCCCATACTTCCAATTGGGTTCATTTGACCTAAGTTTCATAACAAAACTTTTAGGCGTGGAACAAGTTGAAACATAACAATTATGAAGACTAACAAGCAAAGAAAATACCATGTAACTGCTCATAAATTTAGTATTATAGGCAACAAATTCTGCAGGTGAAGACAGACATTATAAAAATTTTTCAAAAAGAAAACATTAGTCAGAAACAGTAACAAACAGCAACAAGTGTAACACTGGAAATTCCTTGCCAAAGGATAGGATTAGGGTTCTGTTATTCACCCAAAAGTCAAAAAGATAGGAACTCAAGAGTTAAGAAAAGAGCGTGATAGGTATTGATCAATGAGTGAAATGAAAAAACTTGGGAACTGACTCAGCACATGGTCAATAAGGAAAGTGTTCCTTTACTAACAAAGCAAGATTTAGATAGAGCTTACCTAGTATTCTTTTACAACTAATATCAAGTTTCCACAACAGGGCATGTAAATATTACATAATTCAGGAATTGAGCAAGCATAGCAGAAGACTCATGTCCTCCTCATTGATGAATGTAGAGAAAGGAAAGAAAGGAGCCATCACTCATCAGTGGAGTAGAGCATTAATAACATCTATGAAGAAGAGAATGTAGCAAAGACGCTGAAAATAACCTACTGTCTTCAATGGAGGACCTATTGTTGACATTGTTGTGGATGTCATGGTGGGTTGGTTAAAATCTGATAGCTTACATGTCTGCAAGATTTACTTGACATGGACCAAAACTTGGTTCCATCGACACATAAAATTGTATTTCTAGCATTTTTTAAAAAGGGTTTTACATCCATTGGGATTCGAACCCTCAATCCTCAACTGAAGTAGTTGTCACATAGTTATAACATTTAACCTTCAATATTTTGATATAAGGATCTTATATAAGTTCTCCAATTTAATTTTAAATAGCCACCCAACAATTTTTTGGGAAAAATAATTTTTTGCTTTATTTCTTTTATTTTTCTTGAATTTAGTTATGTTATCTTGTCATTGTTTTTGTGCTGAAACTCCATGCATTGGTTTTTCTTAAAAGGGAGTGACAGAATGATAAAAATCATTTGAGTTGGGTAGTGTTTAAGTTACAACCTTTAGTATCTGAGACGTCTGATTTTACAATTTAATTTACTGATGAACCTTGGCGAAATGGTGAGATTGATTCATTCTGACATGCAGGACGAAAGTTTTGACTGGCTGACTACCAATCCAACTATGCCTAATTGGTCTAGATAAATCTGCCATAGCAATTAAATGATAATCTGATGATTAATTGCTGATTAATTACCGATTATTCAATTGATTACTAACTGAATTACTGATTAATCATTGATTTATGGTCTGATTTACTATTGTTCAGTTGATGATTTTTTCCCATTGAGTTCATGCCCTTTAATCCATGTTAATGTGTATGTTTTTACAAAATATAAAACTTTTTATATCTTCAAATATTATATTTATGTGTTATTACAATTTTTTCACTGATTAATCATCCAATTAATCTCCCATTGCAGTGTAATTAGTAATCACTCCCTCATTTGGGATTTTCCTATTACTGATTTTCGGGACCTTGCAGAATAAGGCTATGTATTACAGTAATTGTTTCCTTCTCAACTTTCAAGTACTTCCCACATTGGTGGCAGCCTCGAGAACTAGGATTAAGGCATGGTTGTTGTTGTAGTGGATGCATTTTGTTTAAATTGCCAAAATACAGTGAAGTTTTCATTACCATGAAAATGTGTGTTCTTCACATGCTTTATCTAATCTAGAAGTCTCGAAACAATCAGCCTTTGACATGGACTCGACATATCTCATTGAACAATTCTATTGATTTTAAGTTATCGTCAGACAGTCACATAATTACGAAATTCATGGACTTTAAATTGCACATTTGATGTTTGAGATCATCTAGTCCAAATCCCTTTTTCTCCGCAAGCAAAAGAAATTCCCTTTTTTTAAATATGGTTGTTGGTTTTGTAATAATTGATCTAGCTTCATGGATTTATGTATTTAGTTATTTATTTTATTCATTTGGTTTTTGTTCATGTTGGAGTCATCTTATCTTTTAACTTTTATTTTGCAGTGCAAATTCCTCTGGTTTCAGTTAATGATGATGGCAGAATAGTTGCTGTTTCTGATGAAAACCAAAAAGGAAAATTCAAAATGGAGATAGTGAACAAAGAGAAAAGGAAGCTCAACCTTGGTACAGTTCCTTTTTCATTGACCTGCATACTCTACAAGAAGTACATATTGGCTGATCCCACTGCAGAAGAGGAATCCATTATGGACACTGCCATTACTTTGGTGCTAAATTCATCTGGTCAACTCATTTCTGTGTACAAACCAGGAGGTTCAGTTCCTGCATACGCATCAACTATCCAGGTTTATGGAAATCTTTCTATTATTCTTTTAACTGGTGAACTTAACTTGGTTAGCAATTCTCGAGATTTGGGAATCTGCAAATTTGCTATTGTATAGAAGAAACAAATGATGATGTATCAAAATTATACTAGTAGAACATGTGCATCGATCAGAAATGCTAGTCTGCTAAATTTGTATCTTATTTAGTCAACAAAGTGGCTAACAATTCACATGGCATACTAACAGAATTTGCATATGATTTTAGGACTGTGTGAAGCTGGTAAAACATAGAGCAAAGGAGCTGATGAATATTCTGGAGGAAGCTGCTTCTTCGATGGAACTGGATTGACTGTAAGGAGTGATATAATGCTGGGTATGTCTCTGCAGCCTCCTAGTCTTGTAGTGTAGGAAGTTTTGACGTGTCAATTTCAAGCAGGTATTTACTAGTCTATAATCTAGTGATTTTATTCATCTAAATAATCAGTAAAAGAAAGGATAGACTGGAAATACGGAGAACATAGTGATTTATGTATTCAGGTGAAAGTTGAGAACATTGAAAATGGGAACTCAGATGTACATGTGGGTACTCAGGCCAGGTTGCAGTTAAATTTGTATCTTGAATTTAACTAGTTTTCGCTAAGGTGAATCACTTGATTCAATCTACAATATTCCGTTACAATGCTTCTTGATGTTTAGTCTTTCAAAAAAATCCAATTTTGAGGTACGTTGTTCGTGCTTGTGCTACTAGAATGAGCAGAAAGAACTTGAGAATAGGCAGCAACGTATTAAATTAAGTCATTGAAACGTCGCACCGGAGACGTGAATCCCACTCGTCTGCGTACATGATCCATTAAAAATACTGCAATCGGTAGCATAATAGCATCGGGTGAACTCAATGGTATTCTTGTGAAACAGAAAAAGGAGTAGGGATGGTCTCGCAACGCCCATCCATCAATGAAATGCACGTACAGTCAGATTACAAAGTAAGCAGATGTTTCAACGCTACCATTCCAGTACGAAACGGCTTGTGTGGTCCACAAAGAAAGTCTGTCTTCACCAATGTTTCCACCTTCACCCACTCGCATCTCGACGTATCAAGTCGATAGGGCACGTACGCTCTTTTACACTACCGGCAGACTTGCCATAGATACGTTCCCATTCTCATGGTCTAGATTGACTTCGGTCTGTTTTTTGTTGCTGTTGCCATATTGGGAATTGAGCATTCATGCTCCTATAGGGCCAGAAATTATTAGAATATTAAGCTGGAACCTTATGTACCTATAAATCATTTAAGTTTCGACGGGCCGGGGTAATGAGGATCCTTATTAATCGAAACCGTGATCTTTCCTTCTCTGTAGCATTTTCTTGGAGTTCATTAGTTTCGTGCGAGCGATTAGCATAGGACTGTATTTTCTCTATGTACTATACAACTATAATAAAAACAAATTTAATCACTACAAGCATTGTTCCACAAAAGGGGAAGAATGATAACATTTAAATGTTTTTCATATGGCACCATTCCATTTCGCACTTATGTGGTCTTTAAATGGATGGACTTTCAATGACCGTTTAAACGGAGGATCCATGTCGAACAATAAAAATGAGTTGCTTTTAGGAAAAATGGCTTAAGCAAAAAATGACTGCTTTTAGCCATTTTTCTCAACAAAGTTGTTTTTGGTACTATGGTGCATAATTTGATTATTTAGATATTTAATTGCTTGCTTATGTTTGTTACTAATTTAGTTATTTCATTTATGTTTTTGAATTAAATTAATTGTGGTTGAATGATAATTATACACTCATGGTTGAATGATAATTATATGTATTCAAGTTATGTGTTTTGAATTAAAGTATTTGTGTTTGTATGATAATTTTATTGGAGTCTGATTAACACATTCACAATCATACACAACTCATCTCAACCCTTGGTAGTAGGACTCATGATATCGTCTCCTCTTTTTATAGTATCATCTAGGGATTGAGATAAATTGTATATAATTGTGTAAAGGATTGTTTGTATACAAAACTTTTTTCAATTTTATATATTAAGGTAATTTGATGAATATTGTTGATTACATGTATATCATTCATTTATTTAATTATTAGTTCTCATAGTTTTTCATTAATGTCCATTCAAACACCCTAATTTTTCAAAATGTTTTGAAACTCAATCCATGTAGAGTCTGTTTTCTATTTTTGAAAATAATAGCTATGAGATATGACATGTACAATATCTTATAACAATCGAGATATGCCACATACACAAGCTTTGAATAACCACATACTCCCACATAAGCACAAAAAATGTGTTTTTAACACAACAAGATATCACATGTCTAACATCTAAATATCTAATTATTACGCTTCTTATTCAAAATATTACAATTTAAACTATACAATATTACTAACACTTTCCTATATTTTTGTTCACCAACACACTATTTAAATTTTATATGTAACTATAGATTAATTATTATTATAAATAATAAAAGTGAATATGAAACCTTTGCATGCAAGTGGTACTTATTTGTAATATTCTAGATTTTTTAAATTTTATGAATAAAAATGAGTTATTTTAATCAATTTGATTCTTTCCAAGAGTAGTAATACTACTATGCACTTACGACTTAATTGAAAGGCTACCTTTTTTTTGGATTGGTGACAAGTGGTTGGCCCACATGATTCCTTCAATATTTCTATAACTCAACTTAAATACCAGTGTTCACTATTACAATGTAAAGTGATAAAACTATCTATTATCCTAATTCACTTTTTTATTATAAATTCTCTTTTATCTCGTTGTAGTTTTAGAAAATAGGCTAGATTTTTTGTAGGTGAGGAGGAAGAGGGGGAGGGGTGGAGAGGGGCTATGATGACGAAGGTGAGGAAGTGGTGGAAGGAAAGGGGTGGGGAGACGACGAAGGAGGAGGAGGAGGCAGAGGAGCAACGGTAGTAGCAGTGGAGGAGATAGGTAGTGCGATACACGAGGGAAGAAGTAGGTGGAGACGGCGATGCATGCGAAGATAGAGGCACAACGCCATATACGGGGGAGGAGGAACGCGTCGGAGGAGGTAGAGGGTGAGGAGGCGACAGTGACGACAGGAGAGGGGTGGAGAGGTGACGACGATAAAGAGGAAGGTGGGAAGATGGCTAGAGGAGGAGGGTTGGGAGGTGAGAAAGAGAGGAGGGGAGGCGAGAAAGGAAGGAGAGAAAAGAAAGGATTTAATCTTGGTCTTTGAGATTATATAAATATTTAAGATTTTATGTGTCTACAGGAAATATCCTGTAGGTACCTATATACACTTTTTTCTATTTATAAAATATATATAATTCAAAATTTAAATTTTAACATAACAATTCCAAGTATTTCATTAGTTTATACTCTTTCTGGAAATTTTAAGTTTTGAATGTAGTCTAATCATATTCTAACAATTCCACGTGTGTGTTGGCTAGTAGAGAAAAAATCAATTATGTTTAAAATATTTGCTAGTCTATCTTTTTCATGTCTATCTAAGAAAAGGAAATGAAAGTGATGTAAAGTTTGCACAAAAATTAACAAGGGAACTTCATTTTAAAAACATTTAGCATTTCTTTTACATGAGAGGAGTTGTGAAATAAATTGATTAATTTTTAAATTAAGGTTTGACAAATATTTGTTTCTTTTATCATTTTTACAAATTTCAAATTCCTTTTTGTCTACAATCACTTAGTCAAGTGGTAAAATCTTTTTTTTTGTTATGATTGTAATATATATTAAAAACTGTTTCCTAAAAAAAGTGATAAGGTCTTTTTTGAGATGATGGTTGGAAGGGGGCAGCTATTATGTCATTCCAAAAAAAAATGAAAAAAAAACAATTCAATGATTTTTTTCCCTTAATACATCGTTTGTGCCTCTATTTTGCAAAATATTCCACATCGATGACAATTTATTCTCAAGCCTTACTTAAGAAGAACATGACGCACAAATGTCCCTGTGTTAGTTGTTAGTATACTCCACCAATGAAACCATTTTTTTGGATAATTTAATCCCCTTCTTCTCACTCCAGCCACATATTCATTTGCTTCTTTCGTCCCACTCTATTGAGAGATCCCGTCAATCTTCCTCCATCCCTCCCTTCTTCTTCCTTCCTCACTACTTTCTGCCTCTTTATCAAGTACCATTCGTCTTATTCTTCAATATATGTGGAGGTGGGTATCTAAATCGTCTAAATTGGTTAATCGAATTGAACTAAACCATTTTTAGTGATCCGATTCGATTTTTCAAATTTATTGGTTTGATTTGATTTGAAGTATCTCCAAATCGAACCATATGGTTCCGTCTGTGGTTTCAAGAACAGTTTAACTAAGTCGAACCGAACCCAATATAAACTATATATGTTACTATATATATTAAATATTTAAAAGAATATAATTATGTATCTTTTAGAATCATGGCTCGAATCATAGTCATTCTTATGTATCTTTTACTAAGTTGTTTTTT
>JAMKQA010247416.1:0-28231 GCA_024699735.1 Posidonia australis
CACTGGTTGAAATAGGTAACATTCTATCAGTACTTTTTGTTTGATAAATACATTGTTTCAGTAGTAAACTAGAGATAGTATGATTTTGTTGATGCTCTTTGTCATTTCAGAATGGTAGTCGTTTAGTTTTTTTTTTTTTTAGATAATTACATCCTGTCAGTAGCAAACTATATGATTTTGTTGACGACCTTTGTAATTTCAGAATGGAAATCGTTTACCTTTTTCATGTTTTGATAATTACATCCTGTCAGCAGCAAACTAGAGATGGTGTGATTTTGTTGATGCCCTGTGTAAGCATAGACTGGCTCTCGGGTAGCTTTCTCATTATTCATATAATAACTGTGAGCTTGTGCCTTCAGTAGAATCCCTTGTCCAATGTATGATCCTTTTAAACAACTACACCTTTTCTGGCAATCGTACCATGATATTGCGATACGAAGTGATCAGAGTAGATCAATTGAACAGCATGATTTTAATAGTGCTCTGTTACTGCACCAGAATATAGACACTGCTCTTCACTTTATTTCTTAAAGATAAGAATTGCTGTTCTAAGTAGCGGACTGTGATGCAGATTGAAGACTTGCTTCAATGGTTGATGGATGAGGTGCAGGATTCAATTCCATGGATATCGATACCAGATCTTGTCCATGTTGGGTTAATCATCATGTTGGTAAGTCTACTTGTAATCTCTATGAACTGGTAAATGCCTCCATTACGATGTACTTTTCACGTTGAGATCGAAGTGATACCTGATGGTGGAAGGCAATCCTCATAGGTGCTAAGAGGCTAAGAAGTGAGAACTTTGGTTATTTCAATATTTCCATATATCGTGCATAGATGTGAGTATTGTATAGAGCATTAATAGTCGGTCCTGTACATATTGCAGCATGCTGCTGTCGGTAATGATTACTGCACAACATCCTGGATATTCTCTCTTTGTTAATATCTTTTACCAGTGGTTGGTGGTTACTGACAGTTTTTTACTTGTGATCTTTTTTCCTTGATGAATGAGATTGTAGTAATACTTTCAGGGCCACAACATTTTTCTATCTATTTTTCTTATAAAAAGAAGATGTGACGAATTATCGTTTGCCAAAAAAAAAAAAAAGGAAGATGTGACGTGGATCCGAGTAGTATAAGTGGTATGTACGCGTGCCGGATGTCGGTCGCCGCATTTCTCGGCCATGATTTCCTCGAGGCTTCTGAAGCAGGAGGTTCTCGTCACCGCTGTCACGTCGCTATCCGACCTCTTGCAGACTGGCACTTCTCGGTTTTCAGAAACTTGGAATGCCATCACCTTCTGTACGGGTTACCGCCATTCTTAACGTACAAGGAGGTCATGGCATCGAGAGCTGCCTTCTTTACCTGTCGGTACGATCTTATCCTTCCTATTTCCGGACTTATTCACTAGTGCCACGTGGAAGGATTGGCCCAAAACATAAGGATTAAAAGTGGAACGTAGACCTGTCAAACGTGTATATATTATATGTTTATGTTAAATCTAAATATAATTTATTTAATTATCATGTATCTAATATTAAATTTAAATATAAATTATCTGTTAACGTATATACATGATATGATCGGTTAAGTACATGTTTAATATTATTGTGTCGTTTTGATATAATAACGATTGGATTGACATAAGTTTGCATTTACACATTTATTATATGATTACATGCTTATTATACGATTACATGTTTGATATTTGTTTACAAATTTATAATGACATTTTAACATTTACATGTTTTATACATTTTTATATATGTAAAAAAAATCAAAGATAGATTAATAAATCATAAAATCAACCATTCAATAATTATTTACAAGTTTTGTTATTTCGTTTGTTAATTTAACATGTCAACAACACATTATAAACATCTACCATGTCAAATAATGAAAGTTATAATTCATTATTTCAATTGATACAAAAGGAATTATTGTTTCAAATAAAGAAAAGAAAAAGAGATTCTATTACTTCAATTTCTAAAAGATAAAAGGCAAATGTATTAGATCACATAGTGATCAATATCATCGATATCAATTACCTTGCAAAGTAACATTCAACACACTAGCATGTAACTTATAAGTGTTAAAGTTAAAAAAAATCTATACTAACTTCAACTAAATCTCTTGAATAGATTCACTCATTGTGAAAGTGGAGTATCATCCCAAGTTTAAAATTAAGATGTTTAATTTCATGATATACTCAGTAAATTCATCTAATTTGGGTTCCAAATCTAATTTAACATAATACAAAAAAAATAGAATTACATTCTCGTAAATTCACATAAAAACACATTTTAATATGAAATAAAAACCATCTTTTTTATCAAACAACTAATCTCTTAAGCAAAGTAAAGCTTCAATTATCTTAGAATTCATTTGGTAACAATTATTAGAACCAGCTTATAAAAAAAAATGCTTATTTTTTAAAAACTGGACCAAACAGTTTTTTACACTAGATTATTTCAATATGCTAGTTTTTTGTTTGTGCATAAAAGTTTGCAAATACGTCGATTATAAAAAGCTGTGAAAACTAGTTTTTTTTTTTTAAAATACTGCTTATGAAAATAATCTATTTTTCCATAAGTGTTACCAAATGCTACATTAGACTTTATTGTAATACGATATTATTTCATAAGCAAAATGTGGATTTAAATGCAATTGTAGATATAGGAATGGATAAAATATCTTAAGTCACGAGAGCAAGATCAGAATACTTATATTGCTGGGATTTCTAAAATTCAAGAATATCAATCTCAACCTTCCTATTAAGTCTTAGTTCATCAAGGTACATCAATAAACTTGTCTTTTGAATAATTGAATTGACTACATCGCTTTCAAAATTGTCAAAGTCTTAGAAAATATGTCATTATCAATTATGTCAACCACATAATACATATAAGTGTATAACCATTTTACAAAATATGAGTAATGGTAATGATGAATATTTGTCTAAATAAGTTTCCTATGATAATATGTTTGTTATCAAAGATAACAAGCAAGTTAAAGGCATCAAAGATAAAAGTAGCTCACATGATTTTGAAGAGTTTTTGCACCCTCCTAGCGAGAGGAGGTGTTTTTCTAATGGCGTATGGAGGTTGAGAGGAACTTGGGAGTTGTCTGGTAAGAGGAGTTTGTTTGACGAGAGTCTCCTGAAAGCCTATTCGATTAGAGGATCCTATTCAGAGAGAGAAGGTACTTCACAATGGCACATGGAGATCTGATTCAACAATAGGAGGTGTATGGGCTTGCCATAGGCAATGCGTATGGGCCCGAAGGCACAAGAGGACAGAGACACAGTCGCACGTGAGGGCAAAGGCACAACCACATAGGAGGGTACAAGAGACTTAGAGAAAGGAAACCCTAAATCCTAATGTTTATAATGTTATACTTGTATTGTTATAACATAACTTAAATTGTGTATCGTGTATAGATCATGTACGGTGTAAGTGTGTTGTGTGTAATAGTGTATTAGTATAATCAAGTTAAATTTATTAAATAATAATAAATAATTAGTCGTATAATCAAGTTAAATCTATTACATAATGATAAATAATTACTAATATAATAACGTGTACTTAACGTATATTAAACAAGTAATCTTATATTATACACATGGCTAAATAACATGTACTTATTGTATACTTATTGAGAATTTTTTATCTTAATTAAAAAATAATTTATTTAATAACCGTGTCTATTAAATAAACACGATAAATATAAGATATATAATAAAGACAAATTCAAATATAATTACATCATGTTGTAGTTGTATTAGAGATTGACAGATGATCTGAAGATGGATACATCCAACAAAGAAGCATAGAGTTTTGGGTGTTCAATTTTGTTTAGTAAAAGAATTTGTTTACTGTCAAAATTTATTCGGATGGGAGATTTTTGAGACCGGAGATGGGGATTGAATTCCTTCTGACAAAGGAAGTGGGTATGAATGCGTCATGCTGAATGTTTGTTGCTTCTTTTGGAAGGGTGGTGGGAATGGTGTAGTCGTTCAAAGTCCACACTTTCTTCTGAACTGGCGATTGGTGTAACCAACAGTTTATTCCAGTTTGAATTGAATCATCGCTTGTGGCTTGCAACCCATGAATTTTTCGTGCCCAAAAAGGATTGAAACTGCCGTCCACAGAAGTGAGTAGCTAAGCTGTCATGGTCATCTTCTAAATTAATTAATGGGTTTTCTATGTCAAATTTAGTGGTGATGAGTCTATTCACGTGCCTTCCTTAGCTCCTATTTCGAATTTGATTATTCTGCAAACGATTCGGAGGCTTGTCTTTAAAGAGAGAGAGAGAGAGAGAGAGAGAGAGAGAGAATTCTACGATACTTATGACCTATAATAATTGAAAGTTTTCGCTTAAATAAATTGTTTATTTATTTATTCATTTAAATAAACACAAGATCGACTCGAGCCACGTGGCGCTGCATCTGGACTTCGATCGCCACATCTCTCTCTCTCTCTCTGTCTCTTCCGTCTTCCGGTTAAGAAGAGGTGCTCTTTTTAAAATTTTGAGGGCACCGCACGATTCCTTTCTGTCCTTGGCTTCGATTTCTTCTGTATTTAAGCCCGAGGAAGGAAATTCGTCTCTCCTTCTTCGGCTCGATTTCCGCCTCTTCCTCTGCTGGGGGACTTCTGAAGGAGACGTCAGGAGATGCTGCAGCGGTTCGTAGACATTGCCCTCGCCGTCGTAAAGGAGTGAGTTTTGTTCGTTCCTTCTCCTCCCCCTTTTTGTTTGTGTGGGAATGAATTTTTCCGTTTTTGGTTGCTGTTGTCGCCGGATGTGGTTGCTTAAAAGCCGTTGCTTTTCCTGCCGCTGTTGCTGTTGCTGTTGCTGTTGCCATTTGGGTTTGTTTATTTGTTTGTTTTTTGCTGTCATTTTTCGGTTGGTTCATGGGGGTTAATGGACGAGAGATCTTTTTCCTATGGAATTATGGATGCTAGGGAGGTAAAGTTGCGGCTTTTATTGGGTTAGAATGTGAAAGCTAAGATTTGTCGGGGTTTTTACGGTTGGGTTTTCTTTTCTGCAAATGCTGCAGAGAGAGCGTGACAATGAATTTCAGGTTTTAAGCTTGTTGTCTTAGTTTGGGTGGATTCTCAGGGGGACGGTTGTGTCTTGGAGGAAAAAATGGAATTGAAGAGATTATTTTGACGTTTGACTTGAAATGGAAGTAGGAGAAGAGCTGCAGGCTATGATCTTTTGTTGCCGTCAGGAATTTAGTATGTCATTTGTTGTCTATGGCTGTGATGTGATAAACCATGTATATGTTGATTAAAAAAGTCTGTTTGTTGGTAGAAGGAATTCTTAGAGCGTGCAACAACAACACACCTGCGCGCCCCCCGCACAAAAAAGGGACAAAACAAAACAATCTCTTGAAGATTTGGGGGATCTTTATTTTGGAACTTAAGGCATGTTACCTAGTATTCTTTTCCCATTTCTGAGAAAGAAGATATCGTTTTCTTCTACAAAGAGTTCTACACTAATTGTCAGAGATAAGAGATAGTATGGAGCTTTGAGAATCTGTCTTTGTATAAAGAACTGAGTGTCTCCTTAATACGGGATTGGTTTGGAAATGAAAAAAAAGGATGTTATACTCGTTTTCAAATTGTCAATTACCCAGCAATCCATCTCTAATTCCCGGTCAAAGGTCTGTTGGTATGTATTGAAGCTCTCTTGATAATGATTGAAGAGATATACCTGTCTTATATACTACATCTGTAACACACAGCTCTGGAAGGTAAATATGGATAATAAACACTTAACCTTATGTGCTCGTTATGCACTCACATTGCCAAATCTTCATTTCTTCTAGTCTAAGAAGTCTGAAGTGAAGAAAACATAAAGCTATTAACTCGTAGGCATTCTGATAAGAGCTCACATTCTAATAGGAGCTTTCATCAAATATTATTTTCTTCTGATAAACAAATTGGTAGTTAACAATCTATGTTACATTTAAAAATCTTATGAAAATAGAACCGGTTCACCTGGAGAACAGCAATATATTTTCCGTCTTTTTAATTTACAGAAAAACTAAGTTGATAGATTCAGTTTTTACATCGTGATTATGTAAGTTCTTGTTGGTTCAGTACTTTCAATAACTTTAAATCGTTTGCAAAACTCGAAGTCTTAGAAGCCTGTCTAGTTATACAATTGAGACTTGAAATTTTTTCTTCCTGAATCACCAATGGGTTTTGTCTTCAATTATTTTGTTTAATGCATTGAATCATTTGTTATTGCACTGCAGGTCAGTGAAAACATTCACTTATGAATCGTTGAATAATATTGCGAGGTTAATCAATGGGTTCTCAGCTCTTCTTTTGGCTATTCTGCCTGGGAAGTCTTCTATTCTTGAAGGAATTCATGGGTGGGAACTCAGGCCCACTTTTCGTGGACCTAGACTACCACGCTGGATGGAAAAGTAAATCTTATTACTTAGTAAATTATGCCATTATCTAATATGATCTTAATATGTTGTAACTCACAAGTATGAAAACAAAGCCTTGGACTATTCCATCATTAGTGCATTATTTGCATTTGAGAATTACTTGATCGGACTTTCTTAAATGAGACAAGTTACTTTTGTCATGATCTCATCTCATGTCAACCAAACCAATCTTCAATCATACATTTCATGTTTTTTGTTCTTTGTAAGGATGCCTAGTTGCGACCAGTTCAACATTTAAGAAAAGGTTCTTGTTGAGCAGTCAAGATTGTATTTGTTGGAATAGTTCTAAATTGAAAAAAGTGAGAACTAAACTTGTGGTTATAAATAGTTGGAATTTTCTATTCATTGTCAATTGATTTTAAGTTGGATGTTCAAATTTCAACATGATATTGAAGTCAAAAGAGGTCCAAATAGGTCAAATTCTACATACATCCACTTATGTCTAAAAAAGACGCTTGTAGCACCTAAAAGAGGCCACAAGTGAAGAACAGTGTACAAATAGTCTCATATTAGAATTAGTGGGAATTGGACTCATAGTTATATATAGATGAATCTTTCAACTCATTATCAATTGATTTTGAATTATATGTTCGTATTTCAATAATATTGTATAGCAAAGCAATATGACTGAGTTACAACAAGAAGGCAAGATATTCTATTGAAGGGTAAGATCATTTTGGTGTAGTCTTTTCTTCACAACCAAGTCTAAACAATACCCTTTTTTGCAGAGTTTGGAATAGCAAATTTACAAGCAAGCTCAATGATAAAAATGAATAACTTTTGTAATTCATCCCAATTATACTATTGTCTCTGTTACAATTTTTTTGGTGCTCAACTTGCAGAATTATTGAGTAATGTAATATACTGTTTATCCAAACTTTTTTGAGAAAATGTAGATGTGTTTACTATTAAAAATGTGGAAATGCCAGTAGGTGGTATAATAGAAAGGTATTTAATCACCAGAAGATTATAATTGAACTTATCTTCAATGCGTGCATTTTATTCATTATTGTCATAATTCTTTCCTGAGCTCTTTACGATGATATAGATTTAAATATTCAAAGTTGGAACCTTTTCTTTTGTGACAACAGTGGCGTTTCTTCCTTTAATCAATTCATTCATGATCTTTCTGACGATTCTGATTTCTCGTCGGCTGATGATTACACATCTGGTGAAGAAGACAATGAAGGATGTATGCTCCCTGGGTCCCCTAGGTCTCAGGCTTCACGTTTATCTCATGCGAGCTCTTTCTACAGATATGAAAGGCGTCTAATACGTTTAACCAAATACTTCTTTTCTTGGATCCTGTGGCCTCTAACCTTTTTCATGAGTTTACCGTTGCTAGTTTACCATTCTGTTGGGTTTAGAAGATCTGGAGCTTCCCAGAATAGTCACCTGATGGAACATCAATCTACAGATTTGCGCGTAAAGAAATCATACAGCATCAAACAATATATTGTTCATCGAACAACCGACAGGAGGCGTGGTGTCATTGAGGTTTGTTTGATTTACACTTCTTCTTTCTCTTTCTCAAATGCAAAGTAGGTTTTAAAACTAGTTCTTGGAGTCCACATGGTTGCATACAATTCTGTGTGAGTGAATTCTCAACTTGCAAACTTTAGATTATTATAATTGAAGATTACTTTTCTTATACTAAACAAATTATGTTTTTGCAGGACCTCCAGCTGGCAATTGAAATATTTATAGAAGCTATTTTTGACATGGTTCACAAGTCTGCACATTTTCTGCTTTCTCCTTCAGAAGCTTGCAGAATGATTTCAAGATGGTTTTCTTCCTCTCAAGAGAGTCATAATGGAGAATTTTCTGACAGGGAGCCAGACATACTCATTCCAACAGCTACCCTTGATGAGAATGTTCCAACCCCAACTGAACGACAGGCAACGTTTCACCAATCTTTAAACACGGATGGTCGAACTTGCGAGGATGTCATAAGAGAGCATGGGTATAAAACTATTGATTCTTTAAGTTTATTTAATTTTAGCAGTTGCAATGAGGTTCATTGTTTATACTTTTAGTTTGAGTTAAAGATGACGTTAGAGGAAGTCAATATTGAACAGGACACAAACAGTACTAGATGGTTGATAAATTGTCTATAGTTTGAATGGTATTAAAAATTATTGGTCCTATCAAAAGAATTCTCTAAATTTGGTGAACTGAATCAGTGTTTCTGATTGGTCTGACTAGTTGTCCCTAATTGAGCCTAGCCCGATCGGTTCCTTGGCAATTACGAAGACTGGTTGTTAAACAAGTAATCAGGCATACAGATATTTGTGATGCATTAACCCGTTATAAGTTGTTAGAGTAGTTAGAGAATAGGATTCATATATTGCGTGTCTAAAGAGAATACAATCTCCTCTATATATAGGAGAAAACTTGCTTAACCTACAAGGAACCTCTTAAATGGATACACACAAGATCCGTATAAGGATCCACTTATTCTAACATAAATTATTACTATTTAAATACAGAAGTATATATCAGATAATTATTTAAAAGTTGAAATCTTACCAAGGACTCCAATACATGGAGGAGACACAAGAAGAAGGTGTTGACATGTCACAAGATGAATCTAGTGATGATGATGCTAATGGAGATAACAGGAATGAGGATTGGATATCAGAGGAAATCATTGTGATTATTGACCGGTATTTACACATGCTAGTGTTTTAAAAAACTTTAGGCTACTCTTTAATTTGTTATTATTTATTAGGATAGCTACTTGTTCTTTATAGTACAATTATTAGTTATTCGGTGCAGTTTATTTTTATAACATTTATACTTGAAGGTATGATCATTACGTTGTCTTTTGTTAATTTGTTAAAAGAATGATAACTATAAATGTATTGTGTATGCACCAAGTCAATACTTCTATTTGTTTACCAGTAAATAACAAAAAAAGAAGGATAATAGAAAACATACACTAACTGATTGACTAGTGGCCAAGGACCCCAGTCGATTGGTGCCAACTGGCCGATTTGAAGACCTTGATCTGAAGAGATGACAATAATGTACTCCATTGGCTCATTTAGATACTGATTTGCTTTCTAGTGTCTCATATACCATTGTCTGTGTTTTCTCCAAAAAAAGGTTACAGTATTGGCATTTATATTGCTTGCTGGCCAGAAATTATTATATTGATTTTAGTGATTTTAGAGAGAATTGTTTGTACTAATTAGATCAGTCTCAAGGATATGCAATTATAAAATGTGATTAGTTCCAGTTTGCTATGCTATACAATGTACATGGGGAAATTATTACTATATGTAGTCTAACATGCATACCCTTTTCAGCTTATGTGTACAATGTTCCTTTTTAGATTCTCACTACATCCGTATTAGGTATCCTTACGAAGCCATTCGTGTCGTTACCACTGATGGATATGTTCTCCTCCTTGAAAGAATACCTAGGTAATAGGGAATATATGCTAACTATTTATTTAAGTTTTAATTTCTGAGGTGTTAGTGCTTGATGAGCATCATAGATAGATATAAAATGTTTGGTCTGTTGCAGGCGCGATTCACGAAAAGTTGTGTACTTGCAACATGGGATCTTGGACTCGTCATTGGGGTAAGATATTCTTGTACATGATTTTATGTTATTTGTTGTAAGCATGAATTATGGGCTTCATGATGTGAGCTTGACTGCTACGATCGCTTTCATTATTTTACCATTTCTTTGTACACTTTTGGCTTTGTCTCTGTTTGTTCACTTGTGGTATAATGTGTCACTTGAATTTCTCAGTTGTTACAGGTTCAAAGTGGAAACATTGATTTTATTTTTCTCTGTTGTAAACATAATCTTCTTTCCCTCCGTTGGGAAGGTTATGCTGAAAGCATTTCAAATCCCTCTCATCATCAATTGCCCATATTCCGTGCTCCTAAAATATTTACCTTTTCTATACATAGCTTCACATGGTGGTACATTTCAAAGCTTTTTTCATGGGAATGAAAGAAACAGATTGAGCTCAGAAATTGCAATACTAGTAATCGATTGAGTGCCTTTAAAATTCTTCCCCTTCACCCACAAGGCAAACGCAGTATTGTCCACAAAGCTGTATCAAATCAATTTCATCATTTAGATGTTCAGCCTTTTAAAATTCAACAGATGATTAGAATGCAAGACGATACATCAGCATCTAAAAAATGAGGTGGAAAAATCATTGAAGATTTGGGCAAAGTAACTTTTGGGAAATTTAGGGCACTCTTAAAAGGATTCAGATAAAAGAATAGCCTGATGGAAGGGCTCAAATTGTCAGCATGAGGCCAATGGAAGGGGAAATCTCCTATAGATTGGAATTCTATGGTATGAACTGAAACATGATTTTTGAATTCTACCTTGTGTTTGTAAGTAAAGCTACAGACTTAAGCCACTTCTTTCGTTGAGATCAATTAATTGCCCAAATGGCTTCTTGCGTCTTCTTGCATATATTTTTTTGTCTGAACCATTAATGCAGCCTTCTTATTATAGTTTAAGCATGTGATTACTTATTGAAGTGATGAAGAAGAAGTGCATTGTTCTGATTTGACAATTGAATCATGTTAGTTCATTCATGAAATACCATGTGGGTGACTCACTGTCGTGGATTTTGGAAGGGATTTTTCCTTAACAGGATGCATCATGCCTAAGACTTTACATTGAGGAAATGGATATTACAATTGTGTTTCTGTCCATGGATTCAAGATACCATTTAAATAGTTTCTCTTTATCAGGCGCTTTCATGATATAATTTTTTTGCATCTATTCTGAGATCTGACATTGATTTTTTTGGCTTTTAGCTGGGTTTCCAATGGGGTTGTCGGTTCTCC
This sequence comes from Posidonia australis, assembly GCA_024699735.1. Taxonomy (NCBI): domain Eukaryota; kingdom Viridiplantae; phylum Streptophyta; class Magnoliopsida; order Alismatales; family Posidoniaceae; genus Posidonia; species Posidonia australis. Next base: position 11,290 of record JAMKQA010247416.1, read on the forward strand.
TGCATTTGCAGCCTTCGATCAAGGTAATAATACTTGTAATTCCATGCACAACTACATATTACAAATGTGTCTAATTTGTTTTAATAGTAAATAAAGTAAGATATCTGCTATATATAGTAATGTTTTTTGTTACTGATTTTCCCATATTGAGCATTTTTAAATATCTCCATGCAGGCTATGATGTTTTCCTTGGAAATTTGCGTGGTCTGGTTTCCAGGGAACATGTAGACAGAAACATATCATCACGCAGGTAGGCTATCATTTGAAACTGGCGAATCTTTTTGTGTGGTTTGTCTTGTAACAGCTTTAACGTTAGTGTTAGGTTGAAGTAAAGGAATCTCACTTTGTACTTAATTGACATGGTCACATATCATGTCAATAAAAGAGAAAAAGGGAAGAAAAGAAGATAAGACATACCATAAAATGATGAATTGGCCATATTTGAATGCACATTCTTCTTCTCTTGTAGGTACTGGAAATACTCTATAAATGAACATGGAACAGAAGATGTACCTGCTATCATAGGGAAGATACATGACGTCAAATCTTCTGAACTAGAGAACATGTGCCAACCAGATCAAAATGATGCAACCAGTGATCAACCCTATAGGATCTGTGCAGTTTGTCACAGTCTTGGAGGAGCAGCAATGCTTATGTATGTTGTAACACATCGCATTGAGGAGAAGCCCCATAGACTTTCAAGGTTAATCCTACTTTCTCCAGCAGGCTTCCATGAAGACTCCACCATAGCATTCACACTTGTAGAGTATCTCATGCTTTTACTTGGTCCTATCATTGCCCCATTTATTCCTGGACTTTATATACCGACAAGATTCTTCAGAATGCTTCTGAACAAGTTGGCTAGGGATTTTCACAATTACCCTGCCTTGGGAGGTCTTGTTCAGACCCTCATGAGCTATGTCGTTGGAGGGGACACTTCAAACTGGGTAGGTGTGCTTGGGTTGACTCATTACAACATGTATGACATGCCTGGAGTTTCAATTCGTGTGGCCATCCATCTCGCTCAGATGAAGCACACAAGAAAGTTTATAATGTATGATTTCGGTAGTGCAGCTGCCAACATGGAAGCTTATGGGTCAGCTGAGCCTTTGGACCTGGGACAACATTATGATCTCATCGATATTCCAGTTGATTTGGTTGCAGGGAAGAGGGATCAAGTGATCCGTCCTTCCATGGTCAAGAAACACTACAAGTTAATGCGCAAAGCTGATGTAGAGGTCTCGTTCAATGAGTTTGAATATGCTCACTTGGATTTCACATTCTCTCACCGGGAAGAATTGTTGGCTTATGTCATGTCCCGTGTATTGCTGGTTGTGCCCCCACAGAAGAAACAGGCTAACCGGCACCATGTCAGAGAGAGGAAAACAAGAAGGAATCAGTTGAGAAATGGTGGTAATCATTTAGGACAAAGTAATAGTTGAACCTGATATTTCTTGATCAAAGGAGTCCACTTTTCTCTCTTGATGCTTTATTGAAGCACGAAGATGTATTATACAACTCAGTAGCACATGGTGTCTTCCAATTGCAAAGTAGGCGTAGGTGTCATGACTCTCCTCTGCTTTTTAGGGGAGTGAGTAATTAGCATTTGTACAGAGGTACCTGTTTTTTCCACCTCCCTCCTCTAGTTGTTAGCTTAGTAATTTGGCATGCCTCCTGCCAATTGTGTGTACTGTATATTTTGCTGTTTAGCCACTATTCTTTGAACCATTGTTATAATCAAGTGGAGATAGTGAAGTATGGTTTTGTATGTTACAATACAGCTGCTTCATCTTGGATGCTTTTTGTTTTTTTGGCATTTAGGAACCTGGAATATTTCGATGTTTCCACGCTATAGTAATTTGACTATTGTGACTTGGTCGAGGTGACTGGATTGGATTAGCTGTTAAACATTGAGACAGCATCTTTGACAATGTTATGCTCCGTTTCTGCATTCAACTTTGGTTCCCTTTTGTCTTTAATTGCAAGAAAACAACTGATTTATGGATTCTCTTGGTCTTCTCTGATAAATCGATTTTTACTCAAGTTTAGAGAAAAACCTAGAATGGACGGAGGAGATGCAGCTAGAAAACATAAACAGAAATACGTTCTATTGTTACACGTCTCAATCAGAGTGTACAAAGCTATAAAAACAACATAGAAAACACAAATACATAGCAGCAAGCCAACAACATCATCAGACAAAGACTGCACAAATTCTAACACAGTGTCCACATGTATAATGATAGAATGCATGTCCAAATCCATGCAAGAAGAGCAACCACTCCAAGAGGGCCAAGAGCAGCATACAGCAATCCACAGATTTCAAGGACTGCCCTCCGGACTCTTGGGGACGGTGGGGGATTTCTGGCAAAGGTGGCAGCTCAACCTTGGGCTTAGGAATCTCTGGAAGTGGTGGGAGCGTCGGTTTCGGCAACGTTGGCATCTCCGGCAATGGTGGCAGTGTAGGCTTTGGCAGGGTTGGCACCTCAGGCAGCTCTGGGGCTTCCGGGTGCGGCGGCAGCGTAGGCTTTGGCAGAGTTGGGACCTCAGGCAATGCAGGCTTTGGCAAGGTTGGAACCTCTGGCTTGGGCAGGGTTGGGACCTCTGGCTTCGGCAGGGTTGGGACCTCCGGCAACGGTGGCAACGTGGGTTTCGGCAAGGTTGGGGCTTCTGGAAGTGTTGGCTTTGGGATGGTCGGGATCTCTGGTAGTGGTGGCCGTGTAGGCTTTGGCAAGGTAGGGACTTCTGGTAATGATGGTGAGGTTGGCTCGGGTAAGGTTGGGACCTCCGGTAGTGGCGGCAACGTCGGAAGGTGTGGGGGGGCTCTATGTCACTGGTGCGTCCAACAGGTGACGGGCTGCATGGCACAGGCTACTGCTGCTGATTGCCAGCATGAGACACAAGAGGAAGCAAGTTTTGGAAGCCATGGAAGTGAAGATAAGCAAGAGTTCAAAAGCTGTTTGATGTGTTTGGAGAGGTAAGAGTCATAGACTTTGAGATGATGCACTTACAGGTATGAGGACTTGGGACATTGAGAAGTTGGTATGAGTTGGGAAGGCAAAGTTTAGTCTTTTAGCTGTTGGCTTCCATTTGAACCTTTTCTCCTGTGTAGTTGGGAAGAGTGAGAACTGAGGTAGTTGTGCTCAGTCGTTTATTTGGTCACCTTCTTGGACTTCTCCATCTCTGTTCATATCTATAGTGGCATTGTAATACTAGTAAGTATATAATCAATTTAGATGGTGACTTGGAAGCCACTAAAGTAGAGCATACAAATTAGTAGAGTTTGATAACCATGGGAAAGGGTCTGTTCTCATTCATTAGTGCATATGGAGTTCGAACTAAATTAAGAACTCGAGTACCACCAATATCAATATGGAACCGGTTAGAAGCTTCCGATTGATTTTGTAACAGAAGCAGTACTTGTCGGCATACATCGGAACTTCACGAGCACTACGGCCCTCCGTTTGGACAAAATAAATATTTAAACCTTTGGTTTTGGATCCATTGGTTTTGGATTCATTGGTTTTAGTGTAGATGCTAATTTATATAATTTTGATATTAATCTGCAGTTTTAAGATGTTTGGAACAAATACACAAAACTACAAAAGTACACCCCACCTCATCAGCACAACATACTTAGCAATTGATGCCCATGTTCCTCTCTCCACTCCCGGAAAAATAGAATTTCTTTTTGAACATCCAAACGTCTTAGATGAATTTTAACAAATAATTTTTTTTTTTGAAATCGGTAGATATATATATTTTCTCCCTGTGGAGAGTGAAATTTGAATCTAGAAGGAAGGTGTGGGTTCCACTCTCCTTAACCAACTGTACCACAGCAATCGGTTAATTTTAACAAATATGATTTTGCAAAAAACTTTACATCTAGTTGGCTCAATATATAACATGGTTTGAGGGGGTAACCAAACAAAGTACGCCAGTGTTTGAATCAAGAATAATTCTTAAAATAAATCTAGAATAGAAATTAATATTCTATTTGATTGTAAAAAAATTAAAATAAATTAAAAATAACAGTTTCTATTTTAGTTTACTTATTTGAGGATAGATATTCTACAGGAGTAGTAAAATAAAGTTATTTTACTAAATTAATCTGATGTATGCTTGTATATAATATATTTAATTTTTGTATAAAAACAATACTTTTTTGAGGCTAGAATTCTTGTAGTTTCCTACAAAATTTTTTCCGATAAACACCTTAAGTTAGTCATCGAAGGGCGATGTTGTCATCAGTGGGAGACGACAATGACGGTCGAGTCACGAGACAAATCAAGAGAGGCTACACGATACACGAGGCTACGACGAATAGGTAGAGGACGAAGGTATTAGAGGAAGAGAAAGAGGAGTGCATAGGAAAGGATGACAACAACCATGGTAGAGAGAGGTGGGGAGGCAATGGCAACGATAATGAGAGAAGATCAGCAACGACAGCAAGAGGAGGGAGGATAGGCAACGAGGGTAGCGAGAGGAAGAGGGAGGGGAGGTAGCAACGAGAGGAGTTGTGGACACAGAGTTGACAACAACACTAACAAAAGGAGGAGGAGGACGGAGAGGCAACGACGAGAGGAGAAGGTGGCAGTGATTGGAAAGAAGGGGGAAGAGAAAGGGAGGAGCGGAGGAAGTTAGGTTTCTTTTTTTTTAGTTTAATTATAGGTTCCGTTTGGTAACGATTATCACAACCAGTTTGTGAAAAAAAACGTTTATTCTTGAAAAGCTAAACCAAACAGTTTTTTTTAAGCTAGATTATTTCAATACGCTAGTTAACTTTTTGTTTGTATATAAAAGCTTTCAAATAAGTCGATTGTAAAAAATTGTGAAGACTAACCTTTTTAAAAATATTGCTTATAAAAATATTTTGTTTTTCCATAAACGTTACCAACTGCTACCATAGTATAAATAGGAACTAATCTTATCTGTCAATATGATGTAATGGTCATGGATGATTTGAGCTTAAATGCCTACAAAAATGCTCCTTTAGGCACTATAGGGGTACTTTTCTGGACATATTTAATATGATGTATACATGTTTTAAATTAGATATATAATTTAATAATTCAATTGATTATTATTAATTTACATGTTTTTCACTTATTTCAACATTTATTTTGATACTTATTCTATTTTTCAACTAAATTAAAATTTTTCTCTATATACGCTTATTTACCTTCAAAAGAAAATCATTTCCAAACAGAATGGTAATATTATAAGAATACAAGTAGCATTTTCCACTTATTTCTAATTTTCTTATTCTACATCCAAAGACAATCTATATGTTCATGATCAAAGAATACTTATTTAACCTTGTGATCGATAACTAGACTTGTCAATTTTTGACACAACATGATAACGTGACACAAACACAATATAATATAATTATGTTTGGGTTTAATCTTATCGTGTCTTTTGTATTTACTATGTCTATCCACTACGACATAATTATTAAATGGATCGTTTCCATATCTAAAGTGAAAAATCCGATAAGTATATGATAAATACAGATTACTTAATCGTTTATATAGTACAAAATGTATAAATATGTACTAAACATATATAAAATGTGTAATTGTGCAATAAACGTGTAAATATTTACTTATGTCAATCAAGTTATTGTCGTGTCAAAACGATGCAATAAATTTAAACATGTACTTAGCAGATTATGTTGTGTATACATGACAATAAATAATTTGTGTTTGTATTTAGTATTAGATATACAATAATTAAATGAGTCATGTTTAAATTTGATATATATGTATAATATATACATCTATATACGATACGATAACTACATGACATGAATTCTACCGATAGTAGCTCAAACCATTCTTATCATCACACCTAGTTCTAAAATAAGTACCATAAAAAGACGTAGATGCTTATCGAATTGTCCACCAACAACTACAAATATATAGAAGCCTACAGAATATGTAGAAGGAGGCCTATACATTGAGTTTAGTATAAATCTCTCACTCAATCTATAGCCAGCCAAGGTTCATATGTTCTTTTTGTTCTTGAAGTTTGGATCTCAAAAAAATTATAAATGCAAGCATTCATACATAATCGAAGGCCTTGGACTGTAATCTACTTACATAGTTGTCTAGAATTACTATGTTTTGTTCACAAAATAATGCTTTGCGTTTGCTCTATAATTCATTTGTCTCTATAATTACGTGACTTCATATAAGTGATTCAATTAAGATATGGATAACGTTAGTTAAGTAGTTCCTTCAGCTCTTTCTCCAAACAAACTCCAACGATGAAGAGTGTATAGGATACTAATGCTTCTCTAGAGGGGGAGTGAATAGAGATTTTTTGGTTTTAATTTAATCTTTAAAAATTAATATGCAAACTTGAGAATATTAAAGATTAATCACAAAACATTCAACCACAAATACTCAATGGATTTTTACAGTGGTTCAGCTAACCCCGGCTTAGTCCATTCCTCAAGTTCCTCACTTGAGACTTAACCATTATATTCAATAACTAGAATATTACAAGCTACAAATTTACCTTGTTTGTACACTTGTATCACAATTTACTTCTCCTTCCAGGAGAACCTCAGAATGCTTGAAGGCAAGAGAGAACTTTGAGCACTTTGTGATCTTGCTCTTGCTTGACTGAATGAAGGTTGAAGCTCTTTGAGCTTGAAGCAAAGCTTGGATGGATTCTTTACACACTCACTTGAAGCATTTAATAGTATACTAGCTCAATGAAAGATTCAGTGAATTGTGAGCTACATATGGACCTTAAATTATAGTGTTACAAGTTTTTCTAAGTGTGACTAACGACTAGTAAATCTGCTGATTACTGACACAAGATTCGGTATGCCGAAAATAATCGGTCGATCGAAATCTCTAATGGTCGGAATAAATCGGTATACCGAAATATTTCGGTCTGCCAAAAATACAATAAGCTCCCTTGGTCCTTGAACTTCGGTGTACCGCTTGATGTACCGTTTTCTCCTGTAACGGCGTATCGAAAATATTCGGTCTACCGTTTTCTTGCAGCTTCATTTTCTCTTTGAATTTCGGTGTGCCGTTTGATTTGCCGATTTCTCCTGAATCGGTATACCGAAAATATTCGGTATGCCGTTTTACATGTGAACTACAGATCCTTTCTTTCTTTTCATATCAATACATTTTTATATCACGATTACAAATGAATGATTATTACATATTATATAAATGATTTACAAATGTAGTACATGAATTTTTCATATAGTCTTATGTGATCACCTGTATTTAATCACACTGAAATTTGTTATTATCAAAATAAATATGAGATTTTTCAACAGAATGCTCTTAGAGAAATTTTCCGCTCCTTGTATTTTAAATAACACTGTAAAAGAAAAACGAGTGTGGATAATTCTTGCAAAAAGTCCATTGATTCTGACTCCGAGATCTCATATATGTCCTTAATGTTTACATGTAAAATCAATATAACTAAAGTTTTTTTACTGAAATAGCATCGAATGGGTGGGAGTAATGTAAATATTGGTAAGGAAGGAGGAGATCTACCCCTTGTGAAGAAGAAGTGAAGAGAAAAAGGTCACTATTGAAGTGCATTGACGACTGGAGTACAATTCCCATTCCTTACTCCTTTGCTCAAAGTGCATTTGTTGGACTCCCTTATTCTTTTATTGTCATAGCACATCTTGTTGGCCAAAGAGTGACAACGATCCCAATCGGTTACACTCCTATGCAAGTAGTAGGGTATGAAAGTTTCGATCACTTATATCGATCTTTTCTACAAATATTAATGATTTCTTCTCATTTGTGTTGATTGATTAAACATTTTTCATGGACTGTTAATCTAATTTTGTCCTTTGTTGATCTCCTACGCATGCTCTTTTTTTTGTATTAGTCAAAGTAAATCTGTACTTTTTCCCTTGTGTACTTGATTTGAGAATTTTGTTATGTTGTGTCATTAGTTAGACAATGATTGTTATGTTTTGTGTGTATTTTCCTTCTTTTTTTTTGCAAAACAAAAAGAGGACAAGTCCTTGCATTTTTCCCTTATTATTTAAGTAGATTTCCCCCCTTTTCGTTGATCACTACCATGTTGGTGGAAATTTACGACAATCATCTTATTAATTCTCTATTTCAAACTATTTTACTTTGATTCATGAGCTTTACATTTGCATTTCATTCATTAAGAAAGGGGATTGAATTGATCTATCTAGCTTTGCATCATGAACTGACGACAGAGTTGTCTAGCTTTGCATCATTATCTATCTGGTTGATAATTTTACTATTTACAAGTACAACTAATAAGACATTTATCTTGATAGGAAAGAGGGGAAGTAATTATATGATAAGTTTCTTATTGTTAATGTAATATATTTTTCATTTATTACAGTTGAGGCTGCATTTTCTTTAAAAATTTTGTTTGTTTTAGGGGATTTATAATAGTGTAAAAAAAACTATCATATGTTTTAGGAGAAACATATAGCACATTACATTCACAAAGCACAAAACATGAACACAGTAAGAGATTATCGTGGCAACTATAGAAAAACTATAAGCAACTACACATCAATAAGCATTAGTAAAATACATGAGCAATAATACACTGTGAAACTCCTAAATACATGCATGAAAAACTCTAAACAAGTGAATGCAGAGCAACCTACTAAATCTTAGAGGCCCAACAATGGAAGTTTAGATCTGTATTTTTTTTTTGGCAATAGAAATTTTATATATTAATAATAAAGGCAAGAGTACAATATATAATGATACACCAGAAACGAGGGAATGGACCTATTAATCACCGGTCGTCGATTTGTTAGTTTGAAAAAACTTTTTCCCAAAAATCCATGCCTTTGGGAGAAAAGAAGAGGAGAAAAAGAAAATGAGAACTACATCCATAGAACAAAACAATTAAATGAAAATGCAATAGAAATAAAAACGTTGGAGAAACACAGATCCTACTCGAACTTACAAGATTCAAAACAAAAGTTACACAATGTAGTAGAAACCTTACTTAAAATCCCCAAATGTAATAAAAAACCTTAATCACGACTGTCGAAATAAAACCCTATGACATCTACTAAGGTAGAGAGATGGAATAGACGAAAAATTTCTTCTAAGGTAGAACTCACCTAGAGACACAGTGGAAAAACACAAGCAGAGATCTAACATGTAAGAGAAGAAACAGTATGGACGAAAAATTTCTTCAACGATGGAACTCACTTAAAAGCATGATAGAAATACATTAAAGAAATGCAAGCAAAGATAACCCTTATTTGTTGCCATCACCCTCTTCGGAGTAGAACATCCACTCTTGAGTAGGACGTCTTGTTGGGAGACTTGCATGACAAACCATACTTCGAAAAAGTACACAAAATTTTAATTTGACAAACACAATTCCTAAACTCCCGCAAAAACTCACTATTATTGAAGAGAAAGTTGAGAACTGTTAAAAGTGTGAACTCTTGACGTCACAAAGGCTGAGAGCTAAACCAAACAACGCTACCATGGTCGGTCATATTCCAATTATGATGCCTTTGGAAAATTATGAAACATCACAATGCTTCTCGACAAAATGCCTACACAGCCGTACTAGAGCAATCATACGTTTTACAAAATAAAGGGACCTCTACCAAAACTCATAGACTGAAAGAGTATGGCACGATCAAAGTCGCAGGGAACTCCATGAAAATATCTCCAACATTTTGGTGGTTATAAAATCTGACATCTGACATATTGGGATTCATGTGAGAGAGAATGAACTCACACCAATCCGGTGAATTGAAGATCTTATACAGATTTCTTAAATAGAAGTACGACCTGCACAACTCAGAATCATTCCATCCTGATAAACAAACACACACAAGCAAAGCTATGCAATGTCTCTGCAACATGAATAAGATCCATAACGACTGAATCTAGTTCTGTTGATGCACCACAGTTACATGAATATCCATATCTTTCAACATAACTGATCGGCCACATGAATGACAGGGAGCTGTTCTGGATCCACAGAGGCTCTCATGCTCAGAAAGCCCTCTTAGGCGATCTCTGGCATCAGTAGTCCATGTCCCAGCCTGGACCATGTCTCCGCAAAACCTGCAAGTAATTAGGCGCAATGGACACACAGAGGACTGATGTTCTACCTGCAAATGCACGAAGGAATGAGAAAGAGGAAGCGTCATTGAATTATTTATCACTCTATTATATGATTGTACACTTTACAGATTACAAGTAATGACAGCTGTCTTTTAATGTATGGCTAAAATTAGCATTGACCCTCTAAAATCCTAACTCATCTTCAGTGTGCAAATCAGGCCATGTACGAGCCAGTTGGTTTTAGACATTGTGGCTAGCACATGAATGATTGTTGAATTGTGCAAACTTCATTCATTGTAATATCATTAAATGTTGAGTAACAAATATGTATACTTAACTTACGAGTTTCCCTTTGAATTAGTTCTAATGTTCAAGCCTTACTCATTGTAATGTTGAGCAAAAAGTACAAGTTCTCATACTATAATACCCCCTTACGACATATTAATGTAAAACCAAACTTCGTTCATTATAATATTGAGAAAAGCCCCTTAAATCTTATCAGTTCTTTTAAAGTTCCTCACAAGCTATCAATTTTTTAAATTTCTTGCATATAATCTTTCATGGATATTATGTAACTAGTTGCTTATAGACAAATCAAACCTTCAACGAAATATGTTTTTTGTTTCCATGTTTCAGCTGCATGTCTTATTTAGGAGAAATACGGCATGTCGACATCTCCAGGTTCCAACATTTTTTTTTTCTGTTCTACCAATGGCCAGCTGGTTGGTATCAGCTTAGTATTGTTCTTGTATATTTTAGTTGCTATAACCAGATGCCCTTCTGGAACTTAAGTATAGAAAAGTATGATCACTTACCATTTCTTTCTTTTCTAGCACCACTCCACAGGAACAAGAGAGCGGCTCATGGAACACTTTCATGTGTTTCTCCATCTCTTGTTTCTGGAGACCTTGTCCACATCTGTTGCAGTGTAGATGGTTTGCTGCTTCATCCTTTCTAAGAACAACATTACAGCCATCATGTTGGCAAGCAACATTGTGTCTGATGCAATATGCTTCATGAATCATAATGCTCTTAGTGGATATAGAGCGCCTACAGTTTTGACACTCCACAGAATCCAGAACAGCTTGAGATGAAGACACTGATTGTTCCCCTATCTTCCTTCCAATGTTTTCTACAATAGCCACAGAGATGTGGTATTTAGTTGATCCCTTGAACCCAAAAACACCAATGCTATATGTGCAGGCAGCTACAGAACGATCCTTCACTCCCAGGACCAAAACCTTTGAACCCATGTCATGGGACGACCACTCATGCTGGTGTTGTGTTGGAAAAATGAGTGGATGTTTAGATATATAGACATCAGTGTCCCCCTCATTTGTGTCTGCCTCCATTTTAACCTCAAGATTGCAATCTCCAGAAGCTACTATCTTGCTGATATTTTCATCAACAGAAAACTTGTAATAGTTGAACTTTCCTTCCTTGACAATCCCCTCTTCAACCTTTCCGAAATGCAGTGGTATCAACGTAGACTGATTCTCACCATCTGGAGCAGGCTCGGCTGCCACAACATCAACTTCCACATCTGTATCTATTACAGATACACTGGAGGATGGCTTCAGCTCAAGAACACGTAACTTGTAGCTGAGCTCCCCATGCTTGACTGTGATAATGTCCCCCAGGGAAAGTGTTGCATGCCTGCGAAGGCTCGTCTCAAGCACGGCCTTGTGGTTGGGTATGTCTGAGAAACCAAGGCCAATAGGTTGCAGCTTTGCATAAGTTCCTTTTGATAGGGTAGCATACTGCACCTCGATCAAAGGGACATTAACATCACTACCAGGAAACAAGTTGTCCCAGACATGTGGGGGTAACTCCACATAACCTTCAGTTGCAGTAAATTCTAGAACCCCAGAATGAGTTGAATCATGGTTTTGTTTCTTAGAAACCTCGCTGTCTAAAGCAAATGAACCATCAACTCTAGATAGGCGAAAGTACATGGGTCCTTTATCAAGAGCTCCCTGATCAGAAAGTTCACTGAAGGAAGAAGGGGGTAGTTTGATCTTATCCCCAGTACCATTATATTGCACGGCCTCAAAGGTTCGGCAAAACATGACCCCACTTCCGATAAGCAAATTTTCTTGCATTTTTTCTTCAGCCTGAAACATTAGAAGAATATAAAATTAATTGAAGTTCAACTTAACCCATATAACTTTAACCATAAAATTGTTAGAGTTTACGCAGAAAAATTGAAGATGACGAAAGTGAGAAAAGTTGAGTATCCTCATGCAACATTTTATACTTGGATTGCAGTCAATGTAGTCAGTTAGGATCCTTGGGATTAGTTTCCAATGAACAACTGACGAGGTTTGGTTCAATCTTTGAATGATTGCCCAAAAAATGAGGCAACATCAGAACTATAAAACATGCAAAATGGAATATCAGGCAAACCACAGGGAGCTTAAAACTATACCTACAAAAAATGATCAATATTAGGTAATTTCTATCCTCCGTGAGAATAAAGAAAAAGGAGGTAGGGAGTAGCCAACAAGACAGATATGCTCGTAAGCTAACAATCCAGTACTTAATATAGGGACAGCTGCATTGGTAATAGTTGCCATTTTTTTTCCTTCCATTCTTACATAAACTTCCGCTGCGACTAGTAGAGTACTAAAAGAAGGTGAAAGATAAAACACAGAAAAGTTAACATGTCAACTACTGCAAAGTCCTGTTTTGCAATGCTACTCAATTTCAGCACCCTTCCATCAGGAATCACCTTTTCTAAAAGTATTTGTAGAACAAAAGATGAAATTCGCACTTAATGAGAAAAGGGGTTGAGCAGCAGATGGATTGAGGAACTTCACATTCCTTTCCTGCCTTCAGGTATACTCGGTTCACTTATTCCTGCATTCAATTCACATTCATGGAATTGTTGTATTTTTTGTCAGAAGTCAGGATAAATTTCATGTCCCTTTCTTTTTACTACTCTTAAACTTAGATTAGATGGCAATGAAAACTTTAATTTGTTCTAGGCACTAGAGTGTTAAGTTCATGTCTTTTGCTTTTTTCCTTTCTAAACCAAGATGAGTATGCCAGTCAGACAAGTAGACTCGTTCCAGTTCTAGGTATTAGAATGTCGTGTTTGTTAGAGAGCCTTCTACAAAGGTTACATCTTCTCTAGGACAATCTTAAGATTTTACTTCCCCATCTAATGATCCATAAAAAAGAATACCAAAAACCCATACCATAGTATTTTGTTCCCCCCCCTCTCCCCCACACACCTCGCATACCAATCAATATTCCAACGCCCTAATTCCTCCACGAAAAATCAGTTTAACTTAGAAAGGAGATATTTTCGAAATGTGAAACGCACCAATTGCTGAGCGCGTGCCTCCTCGAGCCTCTTGGTCCTCTGTGCCGACTCGATGGCGTCGCGCTGCCTCGCGGACTCGGCCTTGGCCCTCTTCTCTCTCTCCATTCTCTGCCTGGCCCTCTCCTTCCTCTCCCGCTGCTCCCTCTCCAGCTTCTCCCTCGCCGCCCTCAGCTCGAAGTCCATCTTCCACCTCCGATCCAACTCCGCTTCTCTTCTTCTTCTTCTTCTTCGACAAGAAAATTGCGAAGCCAACTCGAACGAAACGTGGAAGAGGGTGCCTATATATACAGCGGGGTTGGTTCGGACCGGTACCACTTGGTTGCCCAATAGGATTCTTCTGGAATGAACCGGATCCGAACTTCGATACGGCATTGCTGACGTCATCTTATGTGATGATTTCTTTTATTCAAGGCTGTTCTTTTCATATTAAAACCGTAATTTCGCTGAAATTAGATATTTGGTTTTGTATCGTCTGTTTCAGATCCTTTTCCAATATCTATTTATCATATCACCAATAACCTCCCATCAAGACTTTGACGACCTCCTTATAGCTCTCGTATTACTATGATTATTATTATTTTGATAATATAGTAGTTAGTTATTGATACGAATATCTGAATACTGAATACTAGAACTACAACTGATTGAGTTGGTAGCTCTAATACTAATAAATAACTGATGAAGTTTTTGCACATAGTCATACTGGATTAATGACAATCTATTCTTATTTTAATCGGAAATAAAGCAAAAAAAAAAAAAAAATCTTCTCCTATATCTATCTATACATGCATGATATAAGTTCAAACATGTTTTGTATTCTTCTTTCAATGTTATAACATCATGTAACCTTGTATCTGAAAAGAGATCTCATCTGATCAAGTGATTCTTGGAGTAGGAAAAAAAACCAATTTAAGTTCAATTCTAAATGGTTAAGTCCAACACCACAAGATCATCAGTTCTACAATTACATAGTTACATAGATATAAGCTTCATAAGATCATACATTATTGTAAGTCCACAGGTGATCATATGTCATTAATGTATTTTTAGGTAATTGGTAAGGAGGCTGAAAAATAAGAACCTCGAGGGGGCGTTGCTAAATATTTCACAAACAATCTGTGACATTCGTACAGAAAAAAACAGGTAGAGGCGAGAAAAGAGTTTAGGTACAGGCGCGAAGAACATGGGGGTAGTGGAGAAATAGAGAGAGGCGGCAGTTGTTTCGTCTCTCTTTCTCCCTTCCGAAGTCAAATCCGAACCCGCACGCATATTTATACCTCCACCACCACCTCGGCTATGTTCTCAATCTCCGCTGCTCTGTCCCTCTCCTCCTCCGCCGCCGCCGGGATTCGCGCCTTTCGGCTCCCCGTAGGCGGCGGGAGCACCGGGTCGAGGATGGCTTGCGTCTCGATTTCCACGTCCCCATTCGCTTCCAAAGGGGAGGAGGTGGAGAAGGCGCAGGAGAAGCCGAAGCCGTGGCTGTTCGTCGGGCTAGGTAACCCTGGGAAGATGTACCGAGGCACCAGGCACAATGTATGTCTCCTGATTTTGGATCTTTTGGTTGATTGGTTGTGGACTTTGTTGGTAAAGTTTGGCTTTTTTGTCTTCCCCAAATTTTGGCGTCTTTATGTTTGTGATGGAGTTTTGGATCACAAGCAACGATGTGGTGGCTGTTCAATTTCGATGAGATTTTCTTTTCTCCATGCTAACTAGACTTGTTGGTGCTTGGAAAGAGAGCCAATTAGGAATAAGTTTGATTACTTGTCCACTGACGTTACTCATCCGTAAAGAATTAAATGTCAATCGTGGATGTTTTAATCACTTCTCCTTCCAAGTATGTAACTTGATTGATTCTTTTAGAGTGAAGTCTGTGGAACCTATTCCTGACACACATTCTCGAAGAATCATTGACCTTTAAGATTTACCTTTTTTATCTTAATTTTTTATTGTTGTCGCTGAAGCTTTATTCAGCCTTGGCTCTTGTTTTTATCGATGTGTTTTCCTCGTCTTCTGGCAGTTATCCTTCAATGAAGCTGACCATGTATATTAGACAATTATTTTATCTTGCATCTTCGTACATTGACTAAAACAAGGTTCTCAGATGCCAAGATGCCATATGATAGCATTCCATGATCATATCAGTATAACTTGGATGACATTAGGTTAATCTTCCAGCACCAATTTAAAAAGGTCTGCCATCCTGTCCGTTGTGTTTACCTGTTTTTCTGGCAGAGCCTATGAAGTTCACCATGTACACTGGACAAACTTTTATTTGTGTCACCACATTTTGGTTTAAACAAAGTGCTTATGCCAACATTCCTGGCCAAGAATAAGGAGTAATTTTTAAATGAAAACTATTTTAGTTCAAAACTATTCTGAACTAGACCCTCACATGTCTTGATGGTACCATGCTGTTTTTCTAAAAATTCTTGCTTGTGTAATATTTCACTGAGTTGTGTATGGCTTAGTCATACATGAACTTGGAGCATGAATGAAGTTGAGTGGCTTGTGGATCTATATTGTAGAGTTAAAATGCTCGATGAATAGAAAACCAGAAAGGGAGAGCAAAGAAACAAAACATGCTTTACAGGCAATGACAAAATATCTGGGACAAAATATGTATCACATGTTCCACTTGCTTTTTCCCCATTTTCAGCAACTCTCACTCTATGAAGGAGCGAAATGAATGAATGTGTTTGGTTGGTTCATCTAACCTAAAGGGCAATCGAGACAGTAACAAGGTTTAGAGTAACTAAAACCATCATATGGCAAATATTAATGACTGTGCTGCTTTAACAAATTCAAGGTCCATTTAGCTATGTATTTTCATGTTAAAACTATATATTTTTTAATGATAAATAATTTTTTTTTGTTATGACTGATTGACTGTACATTTAATGGGCTACCGTTCTAATGTGTAGAGTAGGAGAAGATACACAACATGCACGAGTGTAAGAGCCACATTATCAAGATCATTGAAATTATATATAAAAGAAGGAGCTTAAAATTGTCTTTCAAGGCATATCTTACCTGACCATTTTACAGTTTCTATCTTAAAATTGACCAAATTCTAACTATTTGAGTTAATTCTTTTATACTGATTTTACACAGGTGTTTTGTTAAAATAGCAATAGTATGGTTTGGTTATGTATAACATGCCATGCATGAGGTTGATTTATTTATATATTTTAGTGATAATTGTTACAAAACCATTGTTTTACTCTGCCAGGTGGGTTTTGATATGTTAGATGCAATAGCTGATGGTGAAGGAATTTCTGTCAGCAATGCTCGTTTTAAGGCTCTTTTTGGAAAAGGTCAGTAGGCATCCAAATTACATTCATTAAGAATTTGCTGTTCTATTGCAATGCTAGAAACATACATTGCTGTTGTTTTTGTATCAAATTGTCATATGTTTTGGAATATGTTTTCTTGTAGTATAAAAATATCAATCATGCAAACCGACAAACCACTATGCTGTTTTCCTGTTAAATCAAATAATTAATTGTATCCATACCTTCACCAGCATACCATC